>JBBBDQ010001309.1:2372500-2380000 GCA_037127315.1 Ascarosepion bandense
AAGAAGGCGGTGGAGATGGATCGGGCACGTGCTCCGGAAAGACCCACAGTCAATCACAAGAACAGCACTGCACTGAACCCTAGATGGTAAAAGAAAGAGGGGAAGACCAAGACCGACATGTAGGAGTACGGTGGAGAATTACATGAAAGCCATGCAGTACTCTTGTGGTTCATTTACTAGTCTGGCCCAAGATAATCGGATTGAGAAATGGGCGATCCAAGTTCGAATTCACTTACGCGCGTGAGTAAGGTATTAATCAATCTTTCCCTCCAGCTATGGGATAGACTGGTTTCTGTCGGCTTGGCTGGCAACCGGCCTACTGCAGAAAGCAATGTCATCCTACTGCGGGAAAATCTTCTGACTAGTCAGTCACGGAGCAAAAGAGACATAATCGCCTATGCGTGTACCACGTATGATTTTAAAATGACTGACTGATGTTGGATTGGCATGGTGTATTTATTTCAGAACCGGATGTATTTGAAAAAACTCAGGGGTGCATATTCAATATCACATTTATTACCTTATGATTTTTGAGTTCGTCAGACGGTAGACGAAAGATACAAAGTTTAACAAATAGACTGGTCAGTTATTCAGTTAAGTGCCATACGTGATACACGCTTTGGACGATCATGTCTCGAAAGAGACATGACCGACTGAGCAGAAGATTATCCCGCAGTAGGTTGCCATTGCTTTCTGCGCTAGACTGGTTGCCGACCAAGGCTATAGAACCCAATCTGTCCTGTTATTTAACTCGTAGCTTTAGGGAGAAGAGATAGATTACATTACATTATTATATTAAGTTTAATATGTGGGGGATCAGTTTATTACATTTTAAATATAGAAAACCGACCCCCGCTTTCTGTCTAGTAGAATTTTTAATTATGTTTCCAACTATTATATTCAGTCAGTCAGTTAAGTGCCATACGTGATACACGCTTTGGGCGATCATGTCTCGAAAGAGACATGACTGTCTGAGCAGATGATTATCCCGCAGTTCTTTTTGCGATAGACTGGCTGCCAGCCAAGGCTACAAAACCCAATATGTTCTTTTATTTAATCCATGACGGGAGGGAAGAGACGGATTAATACCTTTCCCGATAGTGTTTGTGCGTACGTGAATGCTAGGAATTCAACTGGAATTCAAACTCGGTACCACGATTTGTCTTTCCGAGTCGCTATCCACTGCACCATAAAGTACATCCGATAAACTAGTAGGCATTCAAATTAACGTTTGAATTTAAAAAATTTTGCATGTATTTCTTATTAAAAACCAGATGCGATTGTGGAACCCTAACAGTTGTAGGGTGCTTAGGAGGCCGATATTTCTTTTGAAGAGGGGTAAAGAAAAATCAAGCAGTGTCTTCATTTTCGTTTTCATACTACACCCATCTATCATATGCACAATTTAGGAATGAGTTTGAGTATAAGGATGTCACCTCACTAAATTAAACGGAATAACTTTTCATTCATAGTAGTGGAGTTCTAATCTATTCTTGCCCTTTCTTCCTCTCTCAAGTAATTGGAAAACAAGAGAGGTTAAATTCAAAACAAAATCAAAGGGTTAATACTGACGTCAATACTGGCAAAACTGTGATTTGTCTATTCTGATAAACATTTCTTTTACAAAACTCTGTATGTGTCGTTAAAAAGTTAAATGAAAACGCAGAGAGACAAGTGCTGAAGATCAAATCTTATCAAAATCAGAGATTAATCAGTTTCATAAATATTTGAAAGTTATATAAGTGGGGAGTGGATAACCGAAGAGCCAGCAAAATTTTCGAGGGGGCGTTATCTCCTGCTGCCCCCTGTAGAATCGCCACTGTTAATAACTAACAGTGCACAAAAATCAACATATATTAACCAATAACACGAAAATCTTTAAAATCGTATTAAATTTTTTTTTTTAAATTAAGATTCTTTTTAGCTAGTTGTTTGATACATGTGTTACTTCCTGCCATTGCATCAGATAAATAATGGACCATTTAAATGCCAATGATAGCAAAAAGAACAGAATATACCAGATATGCTCTTTGAGATTTAGTGAAGAAAAGAATTTTGGACCGAACCCTTTATTTCGATCACCTGGATAGATTGTTCTCGTTCCTTGAGTCATGCCACTTGCGGACATCTTAACTGGTGATATCTAAGATGTCCGCAAATGCATGACTCAAGGAACGAGAACAATCTATCCAGGTGATCGAAATAAAGGGTTCGGTTCAAAATTCCAGTCACCTAAAGAAAGTCGAGATTTACAACGGCCGAAACGTTGTGAATATCACAATAAAGATGAGGACAACAGTCTGAACAATAACGAAGTTGATAACACGCACATGCGTTTATCATCTACTTCAGTGAAAATTGAAACATTTTCAATAAAAGGTGAGGCTACAAGAACATCGCGAGGGGAGATACAAAAAAATCAGGCGTAGCTGACCACATATGGAGGGAGAAAAGGGATTACCGTCATCTATGGGATAAAGTTGAAATAATAGATAGAGAACGCCACTGGAAACTTCGTAAACGTAAGGAATCAGCACATATTCTAGGCTTCAAAAATCTCCTAGGGCAACCTAACATAGAGATAAACAAAATATGGGAACCAGTAATACGGGGTGCCAGAGAAAATCATTAGTGTCAAAAATTGCAATACGAGGTCTGTTAAAAATACTAGAGAAAATCATTAACATGAAACATTACTAGAGAAAACCATTAACATCAAAAATTGCAATATGAGCTCTGGTAAAAAATGTTACTGGACATTAGGGTTTATAAGTCCCAAAATTTAAGTTGTTCTTATCCTCAAGCACACATGGCCCAATGGATATAGACGTTGGTTAGTTGACTTGACCAAGAGTTGTGAGTGCGGGGGTGAACAAGTAATTTCCAGGGTTAAAGGGAGATAACTCATGACTTCCAACCGATGCATTACTACAAAAGGAATGAAGATCATATACGCCAATGATTGTAATAAAGAGTTCCGTTCGAAATTCTTAGCACCTGAAGAAGGCCGAAGCGAACAACAGCCAAAACGTCGTACAAATGGCAACAAAGATGAGGACAATAGTTCGAATAATGTAAATACTGTAAAAATTGAAAAGGTTTAAATTTTCATTAAACTTTTTATTTGTATGCTTTTACGCACTTAAATAGTGACTCTGTTTGTTTGTTTAACGGCATATCTTCTCTTAATGGGTCATTTATTACCGAAATTTAATTTTCCTGACAGCATTGGTAATTTCTTTGACAAAAATGTATTTTTGGCAATAATATCTTCCATCAAGGAAATGTATTGCTAATATTTTACTGTATTTATCTTATACTTTCATAGATGTTTACACAAGTTTGGAGGTTAAATAACAGGTGCTACCACTCCGGGTCAAGGTGCACTTGAGAAAAACAGCAATGAAAAAGTAGTTTTTCGCTACTCAAAACCACCCGATCAGATCCCTTGCTGCCGGATGTAGTTTATCATCATATCCAGGGTGGTAAATATTGACTTTCTTTTATATTTATAATTCTTATTGCAAATATCCCACCGACGAGAAGTGGCTTCCCTTTGTCTGTTCTATAAATACTTCCATGGCTTCTTCTCCAACGAACTTAAGTCACTGGTGCCTCCGTAACAGGTGTTTGCTCGTGCAACCAGACTGGCAACTGGGTCTCACCCATTCACAGTTAGATCAACCAAATGCAGACGAAAATTCTACTCCTCCAGCTTCTTTTCCCGCACTTCCCGCCTGTGGAACTAGCTTCGTTATTCTTGCTTTCCTGACGGCTACAACCTCCAGCAATTTAAAAGCAAGGCCAATACTCATCTCTTAACCACTTGACCCTAGTTCTTTCCACATCGTCCTGTAGATCCATTCCTTTCTCTCCACCTTCGCAACTGTCATCACACCTGTATTCCCATCCTTCTCTTGCGCCTTTCTCACTGGTTCGTCCTTCTCCTCACTCTCCTCTAATCCTTTTACTCTTACATAGCCCCCTGCACATCAGTGGCGTTACCGAATTGCTCGGGGTGATATGCTTAAAAAAACATTTTGAAAGATTATTTAACATCATATATTTCACTATGCATTGGAGGAATTCACACGGCTATTTTATAGTCATGGAACTCATAAAGAACTTACTCAGTGATTAAATTAAGAGTTATAATACATAAAATTAAAATAGGAAAGTCGTAAAAATTTTTCGGGGATACTGTAAGTATATTTAAAAAGAAAAAAAAATCTCATTTGAAGCCATAACCATAAATAAATAAAAATGAAAAGAGATTACGTCTTCAACATATTCACTAATTTATAAACACAAACATAGCACTTCAAGCCACAAGATATCGTTTGCAAGAGAAACGCAAATGACTTCATTGACATATCATAAATATCTTAAATTTAAAAATGACCTAATTTGAATAAATATAAATTTACTGTCAACTGCCTTGTTGGGTGAACGAATACAAATATTTTCTTGAATTTAAAACTGTAAAATTCAATTTTTATATGCTTAATTAATAAAGAACACATTCGAGTTTATAAGCAAGTATGTGTTTGGTTTATGAAGGTTTTTTTTAAATACGAGAATGTTTATGAATATACGTGGCTCGGTTTGAGGAATGGAAGAGCCGATTTTAAATTCCAGTCGAGTTCATTACATTCACTCACATGCACCTTTGAAAAAGATATGACTTCATCAGTGTTGCGGGTATTTTTCCATCACTTGATACAAGTACAGGAGACTGCAACATTTGGTATATAGTATGTATAATACCAATATTATGTTTATACTACTCTGATAGTTTTTTTTATATTTCCTGTTTACTTACTTTACTAATAGCTGCAATAACAAAACAAAACAAAAAAATGCAGCGTCAATTACAATTATCAAACTTTTAAAATCGCGTTCAACACCCTCTGTACCCAGTCTTTTCTCTCACTATAACTACCGGCGAACTAGTGGAGGTACTGACTTGCTTAGGGTTAAATCATTAAAACAAAAAACATAACAGAAATGTAAATCAATTTAACATTTTTTTTTATAATCGTGTCGTCCCAAGCAAGACAATTTACTGCCACTGTTGAACAGGGGGTTACATAGGAGGTAAATTATTAGAAAGAATGACAGGTTACAGGGGCTGTTAGGAAGAGGGTAGGAGAAGGATAAGAATACTGCTGAGAGAGAGAGAGAGAGAGAGAGAGAGAGAGAGAGAATGCAGGTTAGTAAGATAGGAGATGATTATTGACTTTACATTTAAATTGTTGAAGAGTGTAGCCGTCGAGAAAGCAAGTAAACGGAAAGGAATTCCACAGGCGGAAAATGCGAGAAAAGAAGCTGTTGGAATAGAATTTGCGTTTACAGTTTATTAGTTTCACAGTAAACTGGTAGGACCTAGTTGCTAATCTTGAGGCTCGAGCAAATTCATGTATGGGGGTACCAGTGAGTTAAGTTCATCTGAGTAGAAGCCATGAAAGTATTTGTAGAAGCGACAAAAGGGAAGCCACATTGCGCCGGTGAGGAAGTGACTGTATCCGAGCTGCCAAGTCAGGATCGATCAGATTGCAGATTCTCCGTTGGATTTTTTCAAGGACACCTAAGGACTACCCGACCAGATATGGCAGCAGTATTCAATGCACAAGCTGATGGATGTTCCTCCTTCCATAAAGTAGGGCTTACGGCCTATCACGTTCAATACACCGGTTCTCGCTCAATCACCGAAGTTATGCAACGTTGAGCCTGGTCAGTACTTAGATGGGTGACCGCTTGGGAATACCAGGTTCTGTAAGCGTATAGTGACGGATGTGCGTTATGGTGCAGTGGATATCGGCTCGAAATGAGAAATCGGTGAGCCGAGTTCGAATTCCAGTTGAATACACTGCATTCAATTAAACACTGATACCCTTGGGAAAGGTATTAATTCGTCACTTCCCTCCAGTTATGGGTTAAATGGGAAGGGTAGGACTTGGAGACCCTGACCTTAAAAACAAATTCCAATGAATACTCGAAAAGAAAAATGTATTTCTAGACACAAAAACTTATATAAAAAACAACAATAAATTGTTGAAAAAAAAGGTATTACCAGCAATAAATAAATAAAGTTTAGTTGGCAATAAATGACCCGCCGAGGTTGATAAAACACAAAACAACGAACCAACCTTAAAGTAGGAGACTGAATGTGACATAAAAGCTCGCATCTATGAATAGAAGAAAGAGTTGCGTTTAGAGAAACGGTCTCTGTCATACTGCAACGACAGGATGCTGGAAATAATTTTGATTTCACTAACTGCCCTAATTAAAAAAGAAAATAATTCCTGAAAAAAGAATACATTTAAAAACTTAATTCTAACATTATTACCAACTATAAACACACGCTTGAAAGATTACATTATAACGCCATTTTTCTTTTAATCTATTTTTATATAATCTAACTTATAGCTACCTAATAACAAAATACACTATTTAAATTTTTCGGACAATTGACCTCATCTTTGTTGGCATTTGTACGACGTTTAATAATAGATCATTCTATTTGGCTATATTTTTGAGATGAGGTAGTATTTACACTATTTACATTATTTGGACTATTGTCCTCATCTTTGTTGCCATTTGTACGACGTTTAATAATAGATCATTCTATTTGTCTATATTTCTGAGATGAGGTAGTATTTACAGTATTTACATTATTCGGACTATTGTCCTCATCTTTGTTGCCATTTGTACGACGTTTAATAATAGATCATTCTATTTATCTATATTTCTGAGATGAGGTAGTATTTACAGTGTTTACATTATTCAGACTATTGTCCTCATCTTTTTTGCCATTTTTACGACGTTTCGGCCGTTGTACGCTCCGGCTTTCTCATATGTCTATATTTCTGAGATGAGGTAGTATTTACATTATTCGGACTATTGTACTTATCTTTGTTACCATTTGTACGATATTTGATATTGATATTTTTTGGCCTGGCTATATGGCCGGGAAGACCCACAATAAAAAGACCTTGTGTCACATTTAGACTTACGTGGGAAGGTTGGTAAATACCGCCGTGTCGCCTTCAGAACTTAAGCGATCATGATCTTCTACTTGACCCTGTCTCTTCTCTTTCAAAAATATGTTTCCTCTTGGTATTTCTTCCAGAACCCGCTTCGCCACCCATTTGCTCAGACCTATTAGATAGTTCACGCGTCGCTTTCCCCTCTTTCTCTCTTTACTTCTATCCATAATACATGACTGATCAATGAGAACTGGACAAAACAAAATTGAAAATATCAGAGTTTTTTCTTTTAATTTCTGACGAAGTTTTAATAAAAGTGAAACACGTTAGATTGATATGCTCTTCTTATTTCTTCTGTATTTTATTATATATATATATATATACACTACCAACGAAAATTATTAGGCCACCGCAGTGTTTAAAAAGATGAGCTATTTAAAAAAAATTGTATTTATTGCCAAGTGAATAATTGTAAATGAAAATAGAATGGTTCTTTTGTTAATATTGCACA
>JBBBDQ010001309.1:2382500-2387500 GCA_037127315.1 Ascarosepion bandense
AATATACCCGGTGAAAAGACACATCCTTGTCTTACGCCCCTTTCTATCTTTGTATATCCATTCAATTCATTGCTTGTCCGTATGCAGGCGGTTTGCTGCCAGTAAAGATTCTTGATTACTCTTAAGTCTTTCCCAAATATGTCGAGGCTGCCGAGCATCTCCATCAATTCTTTGCGGCGTATTTTGTCAAACGCTTTCGCGTAATCAATAAAGCACAGGTATAAGTCCTTCTTCATTTGTATTGCCCTTTCGGGGAGCATCCTAATGATAAATATGGCAGTCCTTGTTCCTGTGTCTTTAACGCAACCACACTGTTCTTGTCCTATCTCTGGCCTGATTCTGCTTACAAGAAATTAAATCACTAAACTTCATGGTTTCTTAAAAGTAATTTATTAAAACAGCCTAACAAAAAAAAAAAAACAAGAAAACAAAAAGAAAAGAACAATCGGAAGCGAAAAGATGTATTCTCCATCCATTCTTTGATAAGGTGTGGTTTTGACAGACACGCTCTGCCTGCATATTTACCCGAGAGGAAGACAAAATGTTATGACTCTCTTCTTTGTTTCTAGCGAAAGTGTTCTGTTTCTTAATACTTTACTCAACTTCTGGAATGCTTTATTCGCCATGCCAATTCGCCTTTGGATCTCAGTGTCACACTTTCCTTCTTTTGTTATAACACATCCCAGGTATTTAAATTTTTGTACCTGCTTGATTCTAGCATTCCAAACCTGCATTTGACATATTGGGCTGCCCTTTTTACTAATGACCCTGCATTCAGTTTTCTTGCAGTGTATTTCATCCTAATCATAAATAAGGCAGTCCTTGTTCCTGTGTCTTTAACGCAACCACACTGTTCTTGTCCTATCTCTGGCCTGATTCTGCTTACAAGAAATTAAATCACGAAACTTCATGGTTTCTTAAAAGTAATTTATTAAAACAGCCTAACAAAAAAAAAAAACAAAAAAACAAAAAGAAAAGAACAATCGGAAGCGAAAAGATGTATTCTCCATCCATTCTTTGATAAGGTGTGGTTTTGACAGACACGCTCTGCCTGCATATTTACCCGAGAGGAAGACAAAATGTTATGACTGGCACATTCGCCATCTGAGGCGGACTGCTTGGCACTTATCAGCCCAATTTACGTAACCAATCCTCATTCTACCGGATGTCAATGCAATGTTTACAGCCCGAAGTTAACAGAATTGAAAAATAACTGAGGTAGGCGAAACGGACAGAAATGATTAAATCGAATGGAATCGAGCACTGATGTGCAAATATATTTATCCATTAATTTAAGTGTGCAAGACATCATGATCTATCTATCTATCTATCTATCTATCTATCTATCTATCTATCTATCTATCTATCTGACGATATGTTTATGTATATATATATATATATATGGCAAATTAGAAATATCTAGGATGAAGCGCTTTGTTGAGATAATGATTTTCAGTTTGATAATATATCTATCTATCTATCTATCTATCTATGTATCTATCTATCAGTCTGTTTCTATCTAGGGCAGTATCTATCTATCTATCTATCTATCTATCTATCTATCTATCTATCTATCTATAAGAATATATCTATATGTATATATATATTGATTGTTTAATATTTATTTTTCGGTCATAATAGGGTTCACATTTGTATTAAAATGTGGTCGATACAATTATATTGTTGAACTTTTGAATATTTTCCATTCTGGGTAGCGAAGTAACTCGTTTAAAAATGGAATATACATATATGCATCCTTTTTTTTCTCAGTGTATGGACATTATCTATCTATCTATCTATCTATCTATCTATCTATCTATCTATCTGATGTTGTGTTTATATATTTTATATATATAAATATATATATGTATATATATATAAATATATATATTTATATTTATAACACATCCATAACATATATAACATATATAAACACATCATATATATATATATATATATATATATATATATATAGCAAATTAGAAATGTATTAGATGAGGCACTTCTTACTAGAATGATTTCCAGCAGGATAATATAGTATACTATCTATCTATCTATCTATCTATCTATCTATCTATCTATCTATACAATTATTTTCTCTCATGCATGGACATTATCTATCTATCCATCTCTCTATTTCATGATATGTGTATATATGTTATATATATATATATATATATATATATATATATATATATATATATATAGTTGAAGAGGACTGAAGGTTTCACTATTTTCACTGCTCCGGCATTTATTTTATTATAAACAGTGCTCAATATAATAAATAGTATAGAGCTTAATATAATCATATAATTATGAAGTAATTGTACATTGCGACACAAAAAGCTTTATGTTTAGAGATAGATTGTCTTCATCAGACAATGTTTAATATTGGTTTTGCAAATGATTTACATTTAAATACAAAAAAAAAACCGTCGCCTTGCTTTTTCCAAATTCCAAAGTGAATCTTCGCTTTGATTAGTTAAAAGGAACACACACGTAAGTTTTATATCTTCCCACATACATAAACAGCAAACCCAGGAATTTTAGCTGTCGCTTCCTGATGCTCAGTATTAAGTTTCTCTTCGTTTTCATCTCTTCCAAAACATCATCATTGCTCACGTGTTCGATCCATTATATCGACAGCATCTTTCTGTAGAACCACATTTAAGTTGCTTCAAGTTTTTTCTTCATCTTCGAAGATATTGTCCAGCATTCACTGCCATATTGAAAAACAGACATCACATATCAATCCAGTACTCTCTTCTTTGTTTCTAGTGAATTTGTCCTGTTTCTTGGTACTCTTCTCAGCTCCTGGAATGAATCCTTGTGCCTTTGGATCACAGGAATATAATTGTATAGAAACTGCTCTGACCACAAAGTGAGGGGTCAGTTTATGTATTGCTTGTAATATGGAACTGATTCCCCGCTTTATGTCCAGTATGCTTCCGTAGAACCACATTTCAGTTGCTTCAAGTTTTTCCTTCATCTTCGAAGATATTGTCCAGCATTCACTGCCATATTAAAAAACAGACATCACATAGCAATCCAGTATTCTCTTCTTTGTTTTGTAGCGTAATTTTCCTGTCTCTTAATACTCTGCTCAGCTTCTGGAATGCGTCCTTGGCTATTCCGATTCGCCTTCGGATCCCTATCTATAGGACAGTTCAAAACCAGCTTTTCTCTTGGCCTTGTGTCACTCTTTCTTTAATTTTTTTAAATTTTTTTTTTTTACTGAGATTAATAATAACTTTCGCTCAAAAAATCCAGTAACAGTTATGATTCTTTCCACTACTGATTAGGGGTTTCCTTCGTAAACCTTTTTTTGAAGAAGTTAATGTTAACTTCATGATTATATCATTGTTTTCCCTCCGAGGTAAATGTGCAATCCATTTTAGTTGTTGGATCTGTTGGCAGTCTTCAAATGATGTGATTTGTGTTATTTAATACAGTTCTTTTTATAATTCCGCAGCGCCAGTTCACAATATTCACAATAGTTAGCTAAGAACAAGCAATGCTTCCCAAACGAAGCGGCTATCTTTTTTAAACCACCATAGACAATCGCCCCTAGCCCTACCATCTGCATGGATAAGGCTAGTCTCCCTGAAAGCAAAACACTGCGCCTCCTCGGCCTAACTCTCTCAGCCGACCTTAAGTAGAAAGACTACATTGAATCCATAGCTAAATCTACTGCTAGAAAGTTCGGTTCACTTTGTAGGGCCAGGAAGTTTTTTCTCGTCTGAATCTAAATAATAATAATAATAATAATAATAATAATAATAATAATAAAAAATATTATATTGAAAATCCCTGGCTTTTCTAAACAGAACAAATTATATTTTTCAAACCTCTGCAGAACAAACCCGAGAAAACATTAAGTTGCGTGGTTCTTCCGTCTACCGTAAGCATACGACCGTATTACAGTGAAATACGAATTCTTGAACGATCACCAATAAAAGCAACGTCGGGCCTGGTCAGTGACAAGACGAGCGACCGCTTATGAATACCAGGTGCTTTAAGCTTTGATTAAAAATCGCCATTAGAAAAGGGAGAGCTGAGTTCTAATTCTGGCCAGTTTTTTAATAATTACTTGCGTGCAAATACCCTTGAAAAATATGTGAATACACATCTCTTTCCTAGCTATAAGTTAATCAGTAATACTTTTAGAATGAATTCTTTATTTTTGGCCTAAAATAACTTGCAAAAGAATGATAAGTCGTAAAAACGCATCAATGTTTCTTTTTTTTTAATCATATCACCTCGAGCAAGGCGGTAACGCCACTGATGTGCATGGGGCTACGTAAAAGTGAAAAGATTAGAAAAGAGAAGGCCGGAAACCACACACTAAATAGGGAACAAGGGATGAGCCTCTACACCTGTTCAATAGACGTGGGTGGAGTGTGAACCGGGCGATAGTTTAGTCTATCTATTCTAACTGAAAAGAAAAAAATAAATAAATAAGAAGAAGAAAAAAATGAAAAGTGAAAAGATTGGAAAAGTGAAAGCCGAAAATCACATCCTAAACAGGGAACAAGAGATGATCCTCTTAACCTGTTCAATAGACGAGGGTGGAGTGTGAACCGGGCGATAGTTTAGTCTATCTATTCTAACTGAAAAGAAAAAAATAAATAAATAATAAGAAGAAAAAAATGAAAAGTGAAAAGATTGGAAAAGTGAAAGCCGAAAATCACATCCTAAACAGGGAACAAGAGATGATCCTCTAAACCTGTTCAATAGACGAGGGTGGAGTGTGAACCGGGCGATAGTTTAGTCTATCTATTCTAACTGAAAAGAAAAAAATAAATAAATAATAAGAAGAAAAAAATGAAAAGTGAAAAGATTGGAAAAGTGAAAGCCGAAAATCACATCCTAAACAGGGAACAAGAGATGATCCTCTAAACCTGTTCAATAGACGAGGGTGGAGTGTGAACCGGGCGATAGTTTAGTCTATCTATTCTAACTGAAAAGAAAAAAATAAATAAATAATAAGAAGAAAAAAA
>JBBBDQ010001309.1:2392500-2522500 GCA_037127315.1 Ascarosepion bandense
GGCAACTGATAGTTCACGAAAGAAAATAAGTAATAATTAAAAAATTCGATCCGTAAAATTTTGTAGATATCCCACTATAAATAGAAAAAGAAATATTAATTCGATATTTTCTAGATTTTTTGTTTTTTATGATCGTTTTGCCCCAAGCAAGGCATTTTACTGCCACTGTTGACCAGGAGGTTACATACGAGGAAAGTTATGAGAAAGAGTGACAGGTTATAGGAAGGTTCAGGAAGTGGGTAAGAGAAGAATGAGACTACTGATGAGAGTGGAGTGACCAGTGAAAGGAGCATGAGAGAGAGGATGCAAGTTAGTGAGATAGGAGATGGCTATTGACTTAACATTTGAATTCTTGAAGATTGTAGCTGTCTGGAAAGCAAGTAAGTGGAACGGAAATCCATAGGCCGGAAGTGCGAGAAAAGAAGCTGATGGAGTAGAATTTATATTACAATTTATTTTATTTAAACAGGTTTCAAGGATACAGAATACTGAAATTGGCATTGCATTTAAATTTTTGGAGATTGTAGCTATCAGAGAAGCAAGTAAACATCATGGAGTTTGCATTTAAATTCATGTGGTTGATGGCATCAGGGAAAACAGTTATAGGGAATTCCGAACACCTTACGAAGACCGGAAAGCACAACGGCCAAAATGAAACACAACAGATAAGGATAATAGGCTGAATGTAAATAGCAAAAATAACGATAATTCTTCATCTCAGAAAAAAGTTTGTAGCATTTTGGGGGTCGGAATAATGCTAAAATTCTTGTCTACCATTACCTCCAATTGAATTTGGAGTCACAGGTGTCAGAGTTTCTGTTAGACTCGCAACAACAAGAAGAATGGTTGTTAGGATAAAAATTAAATATGAAAACAGGATGATGAACTTTATTGAAGATCAGTTGATTTATTGCTATGTCAACATTCGTTCGGCTGCTTAATGTCAAATCTTTGCCTGAGTCACTCAGTGATGGTCTAATTCAATCTTTATTTGGATTAGTCAACCAGACTAGAGTCTCTAATCCCATTAAACAATATTATGGATCTCACCCCATTTCCAAAGAAGAATCAGCAATATGACCTGTTATCTCGGCTTCAGTAACACCCTCACCGCTCTAACGTAGATTTTTAGTGCGTTTTTATAAATATATTCATGGTATTTGTACGGATTAAATTTTCGTTATGGCATCTAGAATATTTGAATTTAAGCGCAATATTAGATTGGCGGCAATTTATTTAGTGTAAGTTCTATGTTGATAGTTTCTTCTCTCGCTTGTAAAGCTCTCCTCTGGCTTCTTGCTTTTCCGTCAACTTTGATCTTTAATTTAAATGCAATATCAATCGTTATCTACTGTCTTTTCGATTCATCTTTTTTAATCGTTCTCTTTCGTTAATTATTTTTTCTTCTTCTCATAATATTATAAGTCCTATGCCAATAGTTTCTTCTCTTGCTTATGGAACTCTCTTCCAGCTTTTTGCTTCCCACTGAACTTTGATCTTCAAAAATATAAATGCAACTTTAGTATTTATTGTTTGTTTTATTCTTCTTCTTTTCTTGTTCTCTCTCCTTAATTATGTTTTCTTCTCATATTATTATAAGTCCAATGCTAATAGTTTTTTCTCTCACTTATAGAACTTTCTTGCAGCTTCTTGCTTCCCAGTCAACTTTGTTTTTTAAAAAATTTAATGTAATTTAAATCATAATTTAATGTTTTCTTAATTCATCTTCTGATATTGTTCTCTCTCCTGAATTATGTTTTCTTCTTCTCATATTATTATAAGTCCTATGCTAAGAGGTTCTTCTCTCGCTTGTACAACACTCTTCCGGCTTCTTGCTTTCCACTGAACTTTGATATTCAGTAATTTAAATGCAATGTCAATGGTTATTTACTGTCTTCTTGATTCCTCTTTTTTTATTGTTCTCTCTCCTTAATTATGTTTTCTTCTTCTCATATTATTATAAGTCCTATGCTAAGAGGTTCTTCTCTCGCTTGTGAAATTCTCTTTCTGGTTCTTGCGTTTCACTCAACTTTGATCTTCAAAAATTTAAAAGCAATATAAAATCGTTATTTACTGTCTTCTTGATTCCTCTTTTTTTATTGTTCTCGCTCCTTAATTAGGTTTTCTTATTCACATATTGGTCCTATGCTAACAGTTTCTTCTCTCGCTAGTGAAAATCTCTTCCGGATTCTTGTTTCAAGAAAACTCTGATCTTCAAAAATTCAAATGCAATGTAAATTGTTATTTACTGTCTTCTTGATTCCTGTCCTTTTATTGTTCTCTCTCCTTAATTATGTTTTCTTTTTCTCATATTATTATAAGTCTTATGCTAACAGTTTCTTCTCTCGCTTGTGGAAATTTCTTCCAGTTTCTCTCTTCCCAGTCAGCTTTGATCTTCAAAAGTTTAAATCATATGTCAATCGTTATTTACTGTCTTCTTGGTTCCTTTTCTTTTATTGTTCTCTCTTTTTAATTATGTTTTCTTCTTCTCATATTATTATAAGTCCTATGCTAACAGTTTCTTCTCTCGCTTGTGGAAATCTCTTCCGGTCTCTTGCTTTCCACTCAACTTTGATCTTCAAAAATTTAAATGCAATGTCAGTTGTTGTCTACTGTCCTATTCATTCCTCTTCCTTTATGTTTCTCTATCCTTAATTATGTTTTCTTTTCCTCACATTATTATAAGTCATATGATGACAATTTCTTCTCTCGCTTGTGGAACTCTCTTCTTGCTCCATGCTTTCCAGTTAACTTCGATCTTCAAATATGTAAATGAAAAGTCAGTCGTCATTTCCTGTCTTCTTGATTACTGTTATTGTTCTCTCTACTTAATTATGTTTTCTTCTTCTCATATTATTACAAATCCTAATGTAACAGTTTCTTCTCCCGCCTGTGGAACTCTTTTCCGGCATCTTGCTTCCAATTCAACTTTGATCTTCAAAACTTTCAATGCCAATCTTTATAAACTGTCTTCTTGATTCTTCTTCTTTTATTGTTTTTTTCCCCTTAATTAGGTTTTTTTATTTCTCATATTATTATAAGTCCTATATTTTTTCATTTTCTTATTCTTTCCCGGTCAGTAATCTCTTTTGTCTGGGGTAAAATGATAAAAACCTTTTTTAAAAGAAGTCAATAATTTCTTATAAATATCGACGCTATATACCAGCTAATTATTCTTGGACTTATTTTAAATAAAGTATCAGATATTTAATGTTAATAAAGCACATAAAAAATTGTCAGTTCCACATCCCCATATTTGCAACTTCTACTCCAACAGTTTCTTTCCTCGCACTTCCCGACTGTGGAATTTTCTTCCACACGATTGCTTCCCCGAAGGATACAATCTCCAGGAGTTTAAATGTAAGGTCAATAGACACCTCCTAACACACTAACCTGCTCCCATTCTATCAAACACTCTTCCTATCTGCCCAACTCTCATCCTCGGTATCCTTACTCATCTGTCACCTACCTCCTGACATTCCCTATGTCTAACCTCTCCTTCTCTTTACCTTCCCCTATGTAGCCCCATGCGCAATAGTGGCAGTGGAATGCATTGCTTGGGGTGAGATGATTAAAAAAAATCCCCGACTAACATTCACATCTTGGGTGTTATGTCTAAAATTGGAGAGCTATAGTAGGAAGTTTTATGCCCCTTACATTTCCCTCATTATGAGCATTATCATATCCATAATATAACAGAATTTCATGAACAGAAGAGAATGGCTGAAAAGAAAAAAGTAATAAACATACTTTGTTCTAAGACACATACCTCTGAGACACACACAAACATATATACGCATATTTATATATAACAGATAACATATAACATATACTTACACTGCAAGCAAAATGAAATAACAGGGAAAATATATAATTTTTAATCATATTGCCCCAAGCAAGGCATGTTCTTGCCACTGTTTCGCAAGGGGTTACATAGGAGGAATGTTATGAGAAAGAGTGAGAGGTTATTGGGGGATTCAGGAAGTGGGTAAGGGAAGGATGTGAATACTGATGAGAGTGGAGTGGACGGAGAAAGGAGCATCAGAGAGAGAGAGAGGATGTAAGTTAGTGAGACAGGAGATGACTATGGATTTTACATTTAAATTCTTGGTGATTATAGCTGTCGGGAAAGGAAGTAAATGGAAGAGAATTCTACAGTGCGAGAAAATAAGCTGTTAGAGTAGAAGTTGAATTTACATTTTATTGGTTTCACAGTAAAAGAGTGGGACCTGGTTGCTAATCTTGTGGCTCGAGTAAATTTATATATAGGGGGCACCAGTGAGCTAAGTTCATCAGAGCAAAAGCCGTGAAAGTATTTGTAGAAGAGACACAGGGAAGCCACACTGCACCGGTGAGAATGTGACTGTATCCGAGCTGCCAAGTCGGGATCTTGTCAAGAACACCCGGGTAGATAGCAGGAGCACCCAATATATAGATAATATGGAAATACTTATGTGTTTTTGATGTAATCTTGTTTAGGACACCAGATTCAAGTCAGCTAGTTTCATCTACGGGCCCCAAGCGAGAGCATATTACACAGACAAGAAACAGCGAATTTTGGGTTTTTCTCAAATTGAGGACTGCTAGACCATAATGGATGAGTGGACTCAAAACTATGCTAGAATCGGACACTTTTATTCAGCATTTCTTTTCTTATAGGGAATAATTTAAAAACCATTTTGAAAATAACGGTAAATTTATTTTTCTTGGTAGAAACATAGCGCGTACTTCCTGCTCAAATATATATTTCGATTATTCGAACAAATATTTCCGAATGCCAATCCGATTAAAGGTAGATTCTGACGAATGTCTTTGATAGAATACCCACCGATTTTCTGTAAAGTCGACAGATTCTGGAATTTAATTAGATGCTCCACATATAATATTGTGATTATTATGGATTTTACAAGTTTATCTATATATTTTTTTTTATGTTTCTCAATCGAAACCAGTTATCATCCCACAAACTTACGTAATAAACACACTTACGTAATCCAATCGGGAGCTTAGGTAATACAATATTAGCTGATAAATAATATCGGTAACAATGATTTTGTATGAAATTTTTATTCTCCAGAGCGTTCGATAGGGAGAAAATATAATTAGAGAATATATATATATATATATATATATATAGATGCAAATTTATTATTATACTCCTTTCGAAAAACCCTCCACGTATATACGCGGAAGGAAAAATGGTTGTTGAAAAAAGAAAGAGCTAAGCATATGAACATCAGCCAAGGCGATTTGAACCTAGCCAGTACGTAGCCCAAAGAAAAAAACCGAGACGAGTAATCAATAACAAAAAAGCGCTCAATACGTAAGCAGAGCAGAATAAGTAAATTAACCTAGTGAGCCAACAAACCTGCCAAGGGTTCACCTAAACGGATCTTCAGGGAAGGTTGGCTCTTGCCTGAAGATCCGTTTAGGCGAAACCTTGGATTTACACACACACACACACACACACACACACACACACACACACAAACATATATATATATATATATATATATATATATATATATATATATATATCTTAGATGAGGATGTATTTACAATATTGACATTATTTGGACTATTGTCCTCAACTTGGTTGTCATATGTACGTCGTTTCCGCCGTTGTACATTCCAGCCTTCTTCAGGTGCTGCAAACCAAAACCTTTTTTAAGATCACTTGGGTGCATCATTTTCATTTCTTATGTGAAGCCTCTTTTGGTAGTCATGAGTTATCTCCCTTTAACCCGTCTCTCTAAGTTACTTGTTACGTGGACCTAGATGTTGGTTAGTATTTTTCCTTTTCGTTTCCATACTTTCCAAAACCTCTTCATTGTTCAAAGGTAGCATCCATGATATTAGCAGCATCCTTCTGTAGAATCACGTTTGAGTTGCTTCAAGTTTTTCGTTCATCTTTGATGATATTGTCCAGCATTCACTAGCATATTGAAGGACGGACATCACGTATCAATCCAGTACTCTCTTCCTAGTTCTAGCGAAATTGTCCTCTTCTCAGCTCCTGGAATGCATTCTTGTGCTTCTGGTCTCAGGAATATAAATGTATAGAAACTGCCGTGAACACAAGGTGAGGGGTCAGGTTATATATTGATTGTAATATAGAACTGATCCCCCACTTTATATCCAGTATACTTCTGTAGAACCACATTTCAGCTGCTTCAAGTTTTTCCTTCATCTTCGATGATATTATCCGGCATTTCCGTCTATACTGAAGATCTGACATCCAATAGCTCTCCAGAACTTTCTTTTGTGTTTCTAAAGAAATTGTCCGGATTCTTCAGACTTTACGCAACTTCTGGAATGCTTCTTTGCCATTCCAATTCGCCTTCGAATCTCTGTGTCGCATTTTCCCTCTTCTGCTATACCACTTCCCAGGTATTTAAATTTTGGTACCTGCTTGATTTTAGTATCCCCCATGGGAATTTGGCTTTTTGGGCTGCCCTTTTTACTGATGACCATGTATTCGATTTTCTTGCAGTTTAATTGTAGTCCTTTCTTGTCACTCTCTTCAGTTACCTTCTGTAGGAAGTCTTGTAGATTCCTTTCTGTGTCTGCTATCAGCACTGTATCATCAGTGTACATTATGTTGTTTAAATTGTGGCCTGCGTTGACGAATCCTAGGCATAACTTCTAGGGTCCTCAGAATATTCTCGCTGTACAAGTTGAATAGATCCGGTGAAAAGACACCCCCTTGTCTTACACCCCTTTCTGTCTTTGTAAATCTGCTGAAATCGTTAGCTGTCCGTATGCAGGCGGTCGGCTGCCATTAGATAATTTTGATTTCTCTTAGGTATTTCCCAAATATATCGAAGCTGCTGATTATCTTCATCAATTCTTTGTGGTGTATTTTGCCGAACGAATTGGATTTAAATTATTGCAGATCAAAGTTGAGTGTAAAGCAAGGAGTCGGAAATGAATTCCACAAGCAAAAAGTATGAGAGAAGAAACTCTTAGCATAGAACTTACTGTTTCAACTAGGCATTTCAACTATAAATTGATAAGAAGTTAATTTTTTTGTAATAAGATCCCATCTAGGCATATACGCTGACAACAGTAAGGTTTACTCACGGCTCGATCAAAAATCTGCGAGGCTGACAAACAAACCTCGCTGTCGAGCTCGAAAAGGACCTCCGATCCGTGGTGGACTAGGGTATGAAATGATGAATTTGAATGCTTCCAAAATGAAGCTGCTATCTATTAACCAACACAGACAACCGCTCCTACCCCCCACTAGCATGTTTCAGGCTAGGCTCCGTGAAATCAAAACACTGCGCCTCCTCGGACTAACTAAAAAGGAAATTGATGCTGTGCATCAGGAAGAGACAACTGAAGTTCCTGGGACATACAAGGAGGAAAGAGAGCCTGGAGAACCTGATACTGACTGGTCAGATAGAAGGAAGGAGAGACAGTGGAAGGCAGCGGATAACATATTTGCAGGGCCTGATCAGGTGGATGACGGAACGGGGTTTGCCAGGAGCAACAGGCGCAAACACACTAAGAGCCACAAGGGATAGGGAGACATGTAGAAACATGATCGCCTACGTCATGAAGGGACAGGCCACATAGAAGAAGAAGAATGTCTTTCCCAAATATGTCAAGCCTACTGATCATTTCCATCAATTCTTTGTGGTGTATTTTGTCAAACGCTTTTGCATAATCAATATTACATAGGTACAAGTCCTTCTTCATATTGCTCACCCTAATCATAGATTAGGGTGTTAAAGTGTCTTTGACGAACTCGCACTGTTCTCGTCCTATCTCTGGCCTGATTTTGCTTCTCGCTCTATTCATCATGATTCGGACGATCAGTATTGTTACATGGCTCATTAAACTGATGGTTCTGTGGAATTCGGACTCGTTTGCTCCTTGCTTCTTAGGCAGCGCTATGAAGATCGACTAGCTGAGGTCATCTGATATTATACCACTATTATAAATTTTATTTATTATTTCTGTAATTTTCTCTATGCCGAATTCATCTAAGGCTGTCAGGAAATGTATTAGAATGTCGTCTGGTCCAGCTGATTTGTTTCTATTCAGTTTGGACATTGCAGCTTCCATTTCGGACATTAATGTTTCCGGTCCGCCTTCATGTTTGTGCATTATTAGTTTCTCTCTCTTGTCGTGGAAAAGATTTTTTATATATTCTTCCCATCGCAGGAGTATTTCCTTTTTCTCCCTTATGATTGTTCCATCCTTGGATTTTATACATCCTGTTGAAGAGCAGGTTTTTTTTTATTCCTGTAGGAGATCTGGTATTGCAAAGAAATATTTTCTCACAAATTACCTCCACAACGCAGAGAAAAAATCACTTAAATTTCAGACTCGAATATCGGACCAGTAAAAAAAAATGCCGAAAATTCAATTCGCCGGTACAATCACGCGAACTGCTATCCACGTAACCAGTCAAACCAAAATAAATTTCTCCCCCCCCCCCCGCTTTGAGAATAACGACTGCTTTTATCAGCCGATCAATTTTTTCCATTGGCCGACAACTCAGAGAGGACGCTAAATATTTGCATACATTTTTATAGCGACTCCCGCGACGGACTTGTTTTTTATTTTAAATATTCCGTCTTCAGCATGTTATGCGGAATATGTGCCTCTTTTTCTGTTTGGGTCTGTAATTTTCTTTTTGCCGCATTTTCATCGTAGTATAAACGCGACGCGCTGTCGCTTGGTTTGACAAGGTAAATCGCCGTTTTCTTCGCTATAATTTCTTAATGCATGTCTGCTTTATTACGCCTGCTCAGTCTCTCAAATTCTGCTCATTTGTCATTAAGCCATTCCTCTTTAGCGTATCTGCATTTTCTTCTTATTTCCTTGTGTAGTTCCCTGTACTTCAGTCCATGTCTTGATATCATTTTCTGCCTCCTTCGCATCACATTAAGAATCTCTTTAGTCATCCACTCGTTTTTTCTTCTGCGCCTGATTTCCTTTCGGGAAATGTTGTTTGCTGATGTCACTATCGCTTCCTTTATTGAGTCCCATTTCGAATGTCCTTTTCCAATTTTTCTTCGTATTTGATTTTCACGCTGTTAGTGTATTCTTTCTGTAGGTTGAGGTCATTCACGAGCTTGTTGTATATCAGTTTTGGTGCTGCACTAAGCTTCTTCAATCTCCGGAGTTCCACTTTTAGTTTGCAGATGAATGGGACGTGGTTACTTCCACAGTCGGTGACTGAATAGTCTTCGCATTGAACCACTGCGTTTCTAAACCTCCTGTTTATGGTTATGTAGTCTATCTGGTTTTTCGTGTCGCCTCCTGGGCATTTTCCATGGTCATAGAATTTGTGGGTGTTCTTGAAGCCAGGTGTTAGTTATTACCTGGTCATTTGCTTTGAACCCTTGGACCCAATTTTCTTCTTGTTTGTTGCGGATTTCTAATCCAAAGTTGCCAGATGTCTCCTTGCCTACTTTGGACTTCAAATCACCCATGATGATTCTAATTTCTTGCTTTTTACATTGAGCCTTGGCATTGTCTAGAGTGGAGTAAAAAATATTCTATTTCTTCCTCGGTGCTTTGGGTTGTTGATGCCTAGATGACTACAATTGCTATGTTGAACGGTCTCCTTTTAATTTTGACCAGGAGGACTCTTTCAGAGAACTTGCAGTATCCCAGAACGCATTTCTTCATTTCTTTGTCCAGTATTAAGCCGACTCCCTTTTCGCTAGTTTTGCCTCCTGCGTCTATTATCCTGTGGTTGTTGCTGCTAAAGTCTCTATTGTTTGGCCATCTGGTTTCATATATTCCCAGAATATTGATGTTCAGTCTGTTCATCTTCTGCTTGACATTATCTAGCTGTCCACAGTTTTTAAGCGTCCTGACGTTCCATGTCCCAAAGGTAATTCTTTCTTTGTTGCGCACAGTCGCAGGGTAACGTTTTAGAGACACCTGTTGCTCATGTCGTTCCTTTCCGGGCGAGGGACAAATTTTGGGAAAAAGTGTCCCCTTTACTCCTTTGGTGCTAACAGTCGCCGGATAACGGTCAGGTGACACCTCTTGTCCATGTCGGTCCTTACCGGGCGAGGAATTGCTTTCTTTGGAAGCAACCCTCTTGACGCCGTTAGTTTTCATATATTTATTTTGTAAGGCCATGATTAGACGGAGGATAGATAGATAGATAGATAGATAGATAGTGGAGTGGTACTCTGTTGCCTTCTCCACGGTGATTTATTGAGACACCACCTTTAGTTAGCTGGCCGTCAACTCCTTAAGAGTTCTTCCGCCCTTTGCATTTTAAATTTTTTATCCTACCGGATTGCTAACAACTATAAAAAAAACAAAAAAACAAAAAACAAAAACAAAAACCGGGTACACAAGAAAAAAACCGGGTAGAAAGAAGCATATAAATATTAAATATATACTTAGTATAAGTTCAAATTACTAGAGGAAGATAAGTCAATTCCCCAGATTAGCATTTCGTTACTAGGAGACAGAAAAAGCTGGAAATTTTCTTTGACTTTTCGTAATTTCTCAAAGAAATTACTGTCTTTCTTGGGTAACTTCGATAACCTTTCGTTTAAAAGACCCCCCACCAAAAAAACAGAGCAACAGAAGTGAGGGAAAGAGAACGCTATGCTACATTTTACATTAAAAAAAAACAAATAAAAATAAAATAAAATAACTAGAATAGGTCCCAAACTCAATAAAAACGAACCTTTTCAAGTTTTTTATTATTATTAAGAGGAAAGATTAAAGTAATTTTTAATTATTATAAATTTTTTAAAATCTTTTCTTACATGTTTGAAATGTTGGCAGAAAATCTTGTTTTGATTTGAGTTAGCGGGAAACCAAAACGTTACTACCGTTAAACAATGGAAAAAGTAATATATGGTCACCAAATAAAATTCCGTCCGATTTTTGATTAGTCATTGAATGAAGTTGAAATATATACAAAATACGTGTAGCAATTGTTTTCAGATTTGGACAGCCGGAAGTAGCAACATCAGACGTTATAAAAAAAAACAAAAAAAACGCGCACCGTGCCCGGCCATAAGCCAGACAGCTCTGAAAAGGATGGAAATGTCTAGAGATCTCGTTCGGGGATGTTTGCTTTATGACTTTAAAGTGGGTTTATCAGCAGCTGCATCAAGTCGCCGCCTATGTCAAGCGTTTGGGGATAGTGCTGTGGATGAACATACTGCAAGGCATTGGTTTCGAAAATTCAAGTCGGGAGATTTGGCTCTCCATGATGAGCCTCACAGTGGACGACCACAGCAAATTGGGTGGGAGACTTTGTGCTATCCACCTTATTCACTTGACCTTGTGCCATCCGATTACGACTTCTTCAACTCCCTGGATAATCATCTTCGTGGGAAATCCTTCACCATTGAAGCAGATTTGCGCAAAGCCCTTACGGACTTCTTTGCGTCAATCCCCACCCGCAATTTCTAGCGCAAGGGCATTGAACAGCTGGAGACACCTTGGCAGAAGGCGCTGGAAGACTAAATATACGTTACACACAGTGTGAAGCCTTTTCTTTTTTTCCTTTCAAAACGTTTTGGTTACCTTATATTTAAATCACCCACTTTTTCTGGTAACAAACACATTCATTTGGAAATTCTCTTAAAAATCAAATAATTGTCGGATTTTGATGAAACTTTCAATACTCATTCGCAAATGAATGAAATATTTTTTAAATTATTATTTTTAAAAATCTTAGTAAAAAATATATTTTTTACCCCTGTTAGTTCCCTCCACGTAAATTAAATTTAATAAATTTTAGTGTTGCGGTCTGGAATTTTATCTGTTAACGCAGGACTCATTAGGGAAGATAAATCATCTATTTCTTTTTTTATTTGGCCTCTGTATCCGAAAATCTGCTCCGAATAGTAAAATAAAAATGCAATAAAACTCTGGTACTATTTAATTTGATAAGCTTTTAATTGTTTGAATAAATAATAAAAATTAAGGACATTATAGTCTAAAGAAAAAAATTCGATGAGAAATGAAATGAAAAAAATTGTTTTCATTTTTTTGCTATTATATTAATTTATAAAGTTTGAAAATTGTTTTTAGAATCTTCAAAGAACTGTTGCAGTTAGATTTTTTACTTAAGAATTGATGATTATATTGCCTATCGAAAATTGAAAAGTTTAATAAAAATCGTTTTGTCTCCATATTTTTAAAATAATTTAATTTTTTTGAGCATTTGAAGATTTTTGTTTGTATGGTAATTTCTATGTGCAAATTTAAAGGTCAACGTTTTTTCCCTTACCCCCCCCCCAAAGATTTGTACAATTTTGTCACTTATGAACGCCATACACTTTATTTCTAATCAAGAACCTGTCAACAAGTTCTTGATTTACGGCACGGACAGGTCAAGTTCAAATCTGTGATTAAAAATAGTTTTATTCTAAATTTCACTCTATAAATAAGTAAATCAGATTAATTTAGCACAAAATTTTCTAATTTATTAAAAAAATAATGTATCACAGATATGTATTTTATTTTTGCAAGATGTTAAAAACCGAGAATTAACTTTTGTTTACAAATGTGTCGATCGCTCAAATGGCGGCAAAACTTAGAAACTGAAGCAAAATCTCAAACTTTTATATTCCAATCAATATAATTTCTGTTTGAAATAAACCAGAGAGTATTTTGCTTGCTGAAAATAGTAAATGTAATCATTTAGCTTTTAATTAAAACTAAAATAAAAGTTTCAAAAACCTTTTTTTATTTTTAGAAATTCAGTTTAAAAGTAACTATGAAGTTTTCTTTGCAATTTAGTGGAGGTACATTGTGTATTATTCGAAGGACTCGTTTAGTATGTTTACTAAGTCGCTATATTAAAGAAGGGGGCGGTCTCACACTCCACCCCCTTCTTTTGAATGAGTTTAGAGGTGATCACCTTGTTTCTTGTTTAGGAAGGGGTTCCCGGTTCATCCCCTTTCTCTGGTCTTGGTGTTATTTCAGCTGGAAGCTCTTTGCAGTTACGGAGTATGGTGGCAACGTCTTTACATTCTGAGGGTACCGGGTTGGCAGTTTCCTGGTTGCTGCTTCCGTCTGGTAGTTAGGAGCCCGAACTCTTGCGTAGCGTCTTGAGAGGCTGCTCTGATCAACAGTTGAATAATACCGGGGTTCTTGTAGTGCCATATCGCGCATGGACGGGCGTCCCTGCATGAACGTTCGGTGGGCAACCCCGAGGCCACATTATGTTGTAGGCCGCGCCAGTCTCCATCCTTCACAAGTTGCAAATGATTGACCGACTGATTCTATTCTAAGACCACTCCTTAACTGAATTACTATGGAAAAAAGCAAACATAATAACAAAACTAAACCAGCTCATTTGAAAACGCCCAAACCTGTCTGCATCTCTTTCACTAACATACGCGGCATCCGCACCAACTTCCCCAGCGTAGATTCTTTCCTCCATAATAACTCACCTGATATATTAGCCCTATGTGAAACTAATCTTAACCCTTCTATCCCCTCATCTGAGTTCTGCGTTCCTGGCTACCTTCCCCTCTTCAGGAAGGACTCCAATGTTCATATGCATGGGCTTGGTGTCTATGTCAGCGAACACCTTCCCTTAGCTAGGGTGTCATCTTTTGAATCCCCAGATCATTCTTTCATGTGCTTCCGCCTCTCACTTCTCAGCTCGATTAGCTATCTCTTCTTTCTGTACCGCTCTCCTTCCTTCCCTGACTGTTCGTTACTTGACATCATTTCTGACAATATTGACAAAGCCATTTCTACCCATCCCTCTGCCCATGTATTCGTGTTTGGTGACTTTAACGCCCACCACACCAAGTGGCTGAAGAACGCTGTCACTGACCCTGCTGGTGTCCACACCATGAACTTTTCAATCACCCAATCCCTTACGCAAGTAGTGGACTTCCCCACGCGTTTCTCCGACAACCCTAACGGAAGGAACTCACTTCTAGACCTCTGCTTCACTTCCATCCCAGACTCTTGCACTACCAGACAACTCTGCCCACTTGGAAACTCTGACCACACTGTAGTGTCCGTCAATATTTCACTCCACTCCCGCCCGACCCATGAAACACAGATAAGTAGAATATCATACTGCTATCAAAGAGCAGACTGGGATTCGTTCCGAGACTTCCTCTGTGACATCCCTTGGAACAACGTCTTTAGTCTTCCCATCGAAGAATGTGCATCCGAGGTCTCCTCCTGGGTTAAGGCTGGCATCGATGCCTTCATCCCTGCTAGGAAATTCCAGCTTAAATCTCATTCGTCTCCATGGTTCTCACCCGCTTGTTCGGCTGCCATTGCCCACCGGAATCATTTCTTCCGACTTTATCGTAACTATGCGTCGGAACAAAACAGGCGCCTTTTCACTTCAGCTCGTAATAAGTGTAAAAGGGTACTTAACGAAGCTAAGATGTTGTTTGCTGCCAGAATGAAGCAACGCATAGCATGTTCTAAATTCGGCTCTAAAGACTACTGGCGACTCTGTAAAAGAGTACTTAACAAGAGCAAGTCCACAATACCCCCGCTAATCAACAAATTTGAGGTCCTCACCTCCCCAGCAGATAAGGCTGAATGTTTTGCCCGCAGATTCTCGAA
Organism: Ascarosepion bandense; assembly: GCA_037127315.1. Taxonomy (NCBI): domain Eukaryota; kingdom Metazoa; phylum Mollusca; class Cephalopoda; order Sepiida; family Sepiidae; genus Ascarosepion; species Ascarosepion bandense. Next base: position 2,407,048 of record JBBBDQ010001309.1, read on the forward strand.
CAATTCGAGTCTGGACTCGTCTGGAGTTTTTACACCCGAATTCTCACCTAGAACCGAGGCACAACTGAATGATGTCCACATTACACCTTCGCTTGTCTCTAAGATTATCTTAAAACTTGACCCTCACAAAGCGAGCGGTGGTGACGGAATCCCAACCATAGTCTTAAAGAAATGTGCCCCTGAACTCTCCTCTATACTTTCTAAGCTCTACAACCTCTGCCTATCTGCTTCCTGCTTTCCTGCCTGTTGGAAATCTTCCTCTATAGTTCCTATATTTAAAAACACTGGAGAACCCTCTGACCCTGCAAATTACCGCCCTATCAGCCTTCTTCCGATCTTTGGCAAAGTGTTCGAAGCCATTATCAACGCCGAGGTGGTTCAGCATCTCACAGCACACAGGCTCCTCTCGGACAAGCAATATGGTTTCCGCTTCACCAGGTCTACTGCTGATATGCTAACGACCATCACCGAGTACATATACCAGGCACTCGACAGGAATGGCGAAGCTCGAACCGTTGCATTGGATATATCTAAGGCGTTCGACAGAGTTTGGCATGCTGGCCTTCTATGTAAACTGCGGAGCTATGGTATAACTGGACATTTGTTTGAACTAATCCAGTCATTCCTCTCTAACCGCACAATGAAAGTGGTATTAAACGGACATGCCTCTCAGAACTACCATACAAACGCAGGTGTCCCCCAAGGCTCCATCTTAGGTCCTACACTCTTCCTGATATATATTAATGATCTCCCTGATTCCATAAGAACCCAAATAGGTTTGTACGCCGATGACACCACAGTTTACTCTCGCCTCCAACAAAAATCTGGTGTAGGCGTCAAAGCTAAACTTGCAGCCGAGATTGAAAAAGACCTCCAATCCATATTGGACTGGGGTAAGAAATGGCTAGTAAATTTTAATGCTTCTAAAACGAAGCTACTGTCAATTAACCATCATCGACAATCTCACCTACCTCCCATTAGCATGGACCAGGCTTGCCTCCCAGAGAGTAAAACACTACGCCTCCTTGGTCTCACACTTTCAGCGGACCTCAAATGGAATGACTATATCGAATCCATTGCTAAATCCGCTGCTATGAAAGTCGGTTCTCTGTGTAGGGCCCGGAAGTTTTTTCCGTCTAAATCTATCCTGCACATTTACAAATCTACCATCCGCCCGTGCATTGAATACTGCTGCCATATCTGGTCGGGTGCCCCTGCTGTTCTCCTCGGGCTTCTCGATAAGGTTCAGAGGAGGGTCTGTAATGTGATAGATACCGACTTGGCACACCGCCTGCAGTCTCTCTCCCACCGGCGAGACGTGGCTTCGCTGTGTCTCTTCTATAAATACTTTCACGGCTTCTGCTCCGATGAACTTAGATCACTGGTGCCCCCTAAATACGAATTTGCACGAGATACTAGATTAGCAACTAGATCCCACCCTTTTACAGTGAAATCGATAAAATGCAGCCGTAACTTCTACTCCAACAGTTTCTTTCCTCGCACTTCCCGACTGTGGAATTCTCTTCCAAAAGATTGCTTCCCCGACGGCTACAATCTTCAGGAGTTTAAATGTAAGGTCAATAGACACCTCCTAACACACTAACCTGCTCCCATTCTATTAAACACTCTTCCCATCTGCCCGACACTCATCCTCGCTATCCTTACTCATCTATCACCTTTCTCCTGACATTCCCTATGTCTATCCACTCCTTCTCTTTACCTTCCCCTATGTAGCCCCATGCGCAATAGTGGCAGTGGAATGCCTTGCCTGGGGTGAGATGATAAAAAAAAAAAAAAATATTAGCGTTACTAAAACCAATGTTATAGAAGCGCAACAAAAATAACGTTCACACTAACCTTATAACTACAGAAATAGAGAGCTCTCTGGCGTTACCAATTTGAACTTACTCGCTGAACAGAACTGAAACACTTTATTGTCGGTGTCAATGATTGGTTGGTTGTTTTGTTTTTATGGCATATCAACATCGGCGGGTCATTTACTGCCAATTAAATTTTATTTATTTATTGCTGGTAATACCTTTCTTCTTTTCAACAATTTATTGTTGTTTTTATATAAGCTTTGTGTCTAGTAATACTTTTTTTTTCTTTTCGAGTATCAAGATTCATTGGGATTTGTTTTTAAGGGCAAGGTCCCCAAGTCCTACCCTTGTTATTTAACCCATAACTGGAAGGAAGGGACGGATTAATACCTTTCCCAAGGGTACCAGTGCTTAAGTGAATGCAGGGTATTCAACTGGAATTCGAACTCGGCTCACCAATTTCTCTTTCCGAGCCGATACCCACTGCACCACAACGCACATCCGTCACTAAACGCTTACAGCACCTGGTATTCTCAAGCGGTCACCAATCTAGGTACTGACCAGGCTCAACGTTGCTTAACTTCGGTGATCGAGTGAGAACCGGTGTATTCAACGTGATATGGCCGTAAGCACGCACATCCGTCACTAAACGCTTACAGCACCTGGCATTCCCAAGCGGTCACCCATCTAGGTACTGACCAGGCTCAACGTTGCTTAACTTCTGTGGATCGAGTGAAAACCGGTGTATTCAACGTGATATGGCCGTAAGCACGCACATCCGTCACTAAACGCTTACAGCACCTGGCATTCCCAAGCGGTCACCCATCTAGGTACTGACCAGGCTCAACGTTGCTTAACTTCTGTGGATCGAGTGAAAACCGGTGTATTCAACGTGATATGGCCGTAAGCACGCACATCCGTCATTAAACGCTTACAGCACCTGGCATTCCCAAGCGGTCACCCATCTAGGTACTGACCAGGCTCAACGTTGCTTAACTTCTGTGGATCGAGTGAAAACCGGTGTATTCAACGTGATATGGCCGTAAGCACGCACATCCGTCATTAAACGCTTACAGCACCTGGCATTCCCAAGCGGTCACCCATCTAGGTACTGACCAGGCTCAACGTTGCTTAACTTCTGTGGATCGAGTGAAAACCGGTGTATTCAACGTGATATGGCCGTAAGCACGCACATCCGTCACTAAACGCTTACAGCACCTGGTATTCCCAAGCAGTCACCCATCTAAGTACTGACCAGGCCCAACTTCGGTGATCGAGTGAGAACCGGTGTATTCAATGTGATATGTACCGTAAGCCCGGTGTCAATGAACGGAGACGAAAGTTTCCAATTAGTGTGCATACCCGTGGACCTAGCATAAGCATTTGTTTGTCCCTAACTCCCGCAAGATAAATCTCATTTCTTCCTTTGTCCACCGCGCGTTGATGATAAGTACTTCTTGCGGGTTTGATCAAGAAATAGAGAACGTCTATGATATTTTTCTGTATCCCGAGAATGTCATCAGTCGCAGTGTCGGATGAAAAGTAAACGCTTCAAGGCTTCGGTAGTTTTTGTTGTTGAGGAGAAAAACAAAATGTGTGATGGCGTTATCCAACCAGAATTATTTCTGTTTAATTCATTGATATGTCAGACATGATACACGATTGCGCGATCAAGTCCTGAAAGAGACATGAGTGACTGGCAGAAAATTTTCCCGCAATTGGTTGCCATAACTTTCTGCAGTAGACTGGTTGCTAACCAAGACTAAAGAACCTAATCTCTCTTGCTATTCACCCCGTAGCTTGATGGAGAATAAATTATATTATCTTATTAAATTAATAATTAATTAATGGGGGATCAGTTTATTACTTCATAACAATAGAAACCAGATCTCTCATTTTAGGCCTGAATAAACTTTAATTTGATTCGTTTCTGGTTACATTAATTTGTTCTATTTCAAGAGGCATCAGTTTATTACTTCACCACAATGGAAAACTGATCCCCCATTTTATGCACAGTAGGATCTTCAATTATATTTCCAACTGTTATATTCGGTCAGTCAGTAAAATGCCATACGTGATAGACGCTTGGGCTATCATGTCTCGAAAGAGACATGACTGACTGGGCAGAAGAATTTCCCGCATTAGGTTACCATTCAATTTTGCGGTAGACTGGTTACTAACCAGGGCTATAGAGGCTAATCTGTCCTGTTGTTTAACGTATAGGTGGCGGGAGAAGAGATGAATTATATTCTTATTGTATTAATGAGTAGTAATTAGTAGAGGATGAATGTGCGTTGTGGTGCATTGGATATCGGCTCGGAACGAGAAATCGGGAAGCCGAGTTCAAATTCCAGCTGAATTCATTGCATTCACTTACGCGCAAATACCCTTGGGAAAGGTATGGGTTAAATAACAGGACAGATTGGGTTCTATATGGTCGTCAACCAGTCTACCGCAGAAAGCAATTGCAACCTACTGCTGGATAATATTCTTCCCAATCATTCATGTCTCTTTCGAGACATGATCGCCCAAGCGTGTATCACGTATGGCACTTAACTGACTGATTGAATATAATAGTTGAAAACATGATTAAGGCTTCTACTGGGCATAAAGTGGGGGATCGATTTTCTATTGTTTTGAAGTAATAAACTGCTCCCCAACTAATTACTACATAATAATATAGTACATAACTTCCCCGGTCTTGTTATGAGTCAAATAATAAGACAGATTAGGTTCTATAGCTTTAGTCGGCAACTAGTCTACCGCAGAAAGCAATGGCAACCTACTGCGGGATAATATTCTGCCCAATCATTCATGTCTCTTTCGAGACATGATCGCCCAAGCGTGTATCACGTATGGCACTTAACTGATTGACTGAATTGGAAGAGGAACAGATTATTATATCATAACAACTATTTCCAACTATTATATTCAGTCAGTAAGCTAAGTGCCATACGTGATATACGTTTGGGCGATCATGTCTCGAAACAGACATGACTTACTGGTAGAAGATTTTCTTGCAGTCGATTGCCATTACTTTCTGCAGTAGACTGTTGGCAAACCAAAGCTTAAGAACCTGATCAGTCTTGCGATTTAACACACAGAGATGAATTAATACCTTTCCCAAGGGTATTTGCACGTAAGTGAATGCAATGGAGTCAACTGGAATTCGAACTTGGCTCTCCGATTTCTGTGTCTGAGCCGATATCCATTGCACCACAACGCCCCGTATAACTTCAGCAAAACCTATTTTTAAAAAATGTGGAATATGCCATTCAACACCACAGTGATAGATATGTAAACCCATTCTCCTTATCCTTAGAATACTTTATCGCTAGGGACCATATTCTCTTACGAGAAAAACACTTTGTGTAGCTATGGGTGAAATAAATACCCTTGGGAAAGATATTAATTCGTCCCTTCCCTCCAGTTATGGGTTAAATAATAGAACAGATTGCGTTCTATAGATTTGGCTGGCAACTAGTCTACCGCAGAAAGCAATAGCAACCTATAATAGAGTGGGACTTAGTTGCTAATCTTGTGGCTCGAGCAAATTCATGTATGGGGAGCACCAATGAGCTAAGATCCTCTGAGCAGAAGCCATGAAAGTATTTGTAGAACAGACACAGGGGAACCAATTGCGCCGGTGAGAAAGTGACTGTATGCGAGCTGCTAAGTCGGGATCGATCACATTACAGATTCTCTGTTGGATTTTAGCAAGTACCCCTGGGCGGGTAGTAGGAGCACAGGATTGTTTCTGAGGGGAAAAACTGTCTGGCCCTGCACAGAGAACCGACGTTCTTAGCAGCGGATTAAGCGGATTTAACTTTCAGGAATACTATACTGATCCATGCTAATGGGGCGTAAGAGCGATTGTTTTTGGTGATTAATAGATAGCAGCTTTGTTTTTAGAGGCATTAGAATTCACGAGTCATTTCTTACCCCAGTCCACCACGGATTGGATGTCTTTTTCGAGCTCGGCAGCGATGTTTGCTTTATCGGCCTTGGCAAACTTTTCATCGAGGCGAGAGTAAAGCGTAGTGGCGTCAGCGTGGATATATATATATATATATCTGTAAAACCAGATAATATCTGAGGGAGAATAGCTGTCTCAAAGTGTCAGTTCGAGACATCCATTTTCAACTCCTTTTTAATCAATGAATGCAGGGAAATTCTTATTCTGGAAGCTGGGGAGGGGATTATAGGTTACTATAGGGTTAAGCTGGAGGAATTGCAGCAGTAAATGCCTTTATGGTCCTGGGAGGCATGTGGGTTGACCATTGGGTGAGTAGTGGTAGGTAGGAGATAAAAAGTTACTGAAAATTTTAAAATCTAATCTCCTAAATTAAAATTTTAAAATCTAATCTCCGTAAATCTTATTAACGTAAAAGACAAATTCTGTTGTTAATAAATAGCGATAATTATTAAAATTTAAATTCATTCTGGTGACGATAAATACTAATGATTTCTTTACGTTTATTCAGAAGTACCTTCTGATATTGAAATTTCAAAATCTTAATTTTTTTTCTGTTAAATATAGATTACAACTCATCTATTACGGGTATGTGTCATGCCTATCAGCTTCCACTTTATCTGTGGATTTAGGTCTTTTATTTCAATTCCCATTTTTTTTTTCGGGAGAGGGCTGTCTATTACCTTAAATTAGGGTTAGTAAAGGGGTTCCTACGTATATGAAATCTTTTGTTTCCAAATCACCGCCAAAAATCCGATATAAACGTTATATTTTTCCTTGTTTTTTCTTAGGGTAGTTGTTAGATTGATAGATCTACATTTGGAGATCTACATTTACTTTCAACCGGACAGTTTTCTAGAACTACAATTACAGGGGGGGGGCTATAATTCTATTTTCTGTATTAGAGTCACTGAAATTCTTCAAAATTTCGTTATCCTATATTTTACGCACGACTCTGAGTTTCATATATCTTTCAGCAGACATCAGGTACTGATCATATGATCAGCACCCCATGTTTGCTGACAAAATGAAAGAAACTCGGGATTCATGCGAGAAAAGTAGGATAATATGTATATTTATTAATCCTATCATAATTCCGCTTGCTCCTTCCTTAGTTATTTACTTAGTTCCTCCGTCCGTCACGCCACTTACTCTCTATACGAGCTTTTCCTTCCGCTCTATATTTTTAAACGCTACACTCCTCAGCCTTTCGCTCACCTTTGCCAAACGGAAGGGTAGTAAAAAGTGAGAAAGTAGGAGGAGAGAGCCTATAGCATTAGGTGATTGTAGCAGTAATTGTGTGTGTATATGTATGTGTATTGTATCATATAGTACAAATAGGTAGGTTTGTTGTCGTATCCCGCAACCTAAAAACAAAATTTAGGGCCTCTGCACCCTTGGGCATTACTCAGTTGGTCTTTTCTGTTTACAACAGACACAAGAGCCGTGATTTTTCCAGTAATATTTCAGTAATAAAAAAAAATGCATTTTCTCTTTCAAAATCTCTCACAAAATAGCGTACAGTATTTTGGATATGGTCCGTAAATACGCCGCTTAATATAATATTACAGTAAAGTAGCTTCTATGGATATTACTTTATAGATATTTTTATAAAATTACACTCTGTGTTATCGTTATTTTATTATCCAATATCTTATGTTTGAAGACGTGACTATCATTTGTAGTATGATAAGGTAAAATGATGAGCTGTGACACAGAAAACAGATCTGTCTGCGGATTACTATATATATATATATATATATATATATATATATATATATATATATATATATCTATATGTACAAGCAATATAGGCCGGCGTTGGTCGGGTGTAATGAAAGCTTTAAAACTAATCCATGGTCCTGGAGCTCAGACTCTTTGGATGTTGGCACGAAAGATTAAAAAGCAATAGTTGTTTGCAGTTAAAGCGAAACCGTAGACTGAAAGAAAAATGAATGGGTGTAAGTCAAATTTTGATTTTCTGTTATCGATATCAAATAAGATGTTTTCGTCGTAAACTGAATTTTTAAGGCTAAATAAGTCCTCTGAGTAAATGGTATCATGGTTGAGATTAAGAACTACAATTAAAGCTAATTAGAGCCAAAACCCGAAGCAAAAACCAAAAATAAAAGGGCTGAGAAAATACAGACATACAGGCAGATAAACAGACACACGCACAAACATTTTGTCTTATATATATATATATATATATATATTCGATTTTCTGCACTATTGTAAGAACTGCAAACTTAAAACTTTTGAAACTTCTCAATATCATTTCTTATGTCTTTGTCTATGAGTGTATGAAATTGGATTAAAATCGGACCACTCCTTCTATAACCCGATTTTTTCGATTATCAAATTTTCGATATTTATCTGGGGTACTTCGACACAAAACCTAGCTAAAAACACTCGCTAACGCTTATAGTACAACTGTGTAAATTTTCAAGAAAATCGGTTCAGCCGTTTCGGAATCTATAGGTAACGGACACACACAGACACAAACACACACACACACACACACACACACACACACACACACACACACACACACACAAAGTATCATTTATAAATATGTTTAGATATATATATCTTAGAAGTAGTACGAACTTATCGGTTGAAATCCATAAATTCTCAACTAGCCTTTTCAGATGTCTTTGTACATCGGACATCTGCAACTTTTTGACCATATTTTATAGGAAACCAACATTTGCGGGGTTATATACGCGTTGGGCTTCCTTCTGTCCACAAAAACGTAAAACAAACATTATCGGAACACTAGTTTATATGGCATTAATGACATGTTTTGAGTCTTTTCTGGATGATGAAATTAATTTTGTGAAGAAAACATTATGTGGTCAACCATAACATGATTTTGGAAGTCAGAAAGGTCAGACTTTCTACAGTTAAAAATTGTCCTGTTTAGCTTAGACTTCAGTGGATACGATTCAAGTGTAAAAGCATAACTAGACAGATTTCATCTGAGGTCTGTCGTTATTTTTTCTCGGCTGAGGTGCGTATAGTTTTTCAAGCCCGGCCTATGTTATGTACGGGGTGCAAGGATGCTCTCTCTTCCCATCAAATTAATTCTATTATTTATAAATATAATTATAGTTGCGGTGCTGACTATATAGGTAGAACTACTCAGCACCTGGACATGAGAATCAAACATGTTCTCACTAAGATCAGGAATCACAACTTGCCTTTGAATGAGTTTGTCCTGAATACTTATAATTCTGTGATTTGTGTGCATTTATTAAATAACAGAAAGTATGCAGCTAATTTTAGTGTTGAATGGTTCACTGTTGTGTCTCGGTTACACTCTGTATTTCATCTCAAAGTCCTGGAGGCTCTTTATATTGGGTCCTGCAAACCTTTCCTGCATAAACAGTGTGAATATTTGTTGGGGCTTACTATTATTTGTCTCTAGTTCTTGGCTTTCTTTTTATTATTCATCTAGTTTCAAAATGTTTGAAAGCATTAGGAATGATTCAAAAGCAAGGATATTGGGTGCCGTATGAGTTGAAGCCGAGAGAGATCGAATGGATTCTTCTCATATGTGAACAGCTGCCTCAACGGCAGAAAAGGACAGAGATTTTTGCATCGTATTGTGACCGGCAATTGAAAGAGAATACACCACAAAAACCCTAAATTTACTTGATAGGGAGGGAGAGCATCCTTGTACCTACAATATAACATAGGCCGGGTTTGAAAATCTATACGGATCTCAGCTGAGTAAAAATGTGCAAGGGTGCTCTCCCTTCCCATCAAATTAATTCTATTATTTATAAATATAATTGTAGTTGCGTTGCCGACTATATAGGTAGAACTACTCAAGAGAATTAAGCAACATATTTTCTTTGATAATCATATCGAGCCCAAGCAAAGCATTTTACTGCCATTGTTTATTCGTGAGATAGAGAGACAGGTTATAGGGGGTGTCAGGAAGTAGGTAAGAGAAGGATGAAAATACTGATGAGAGTGGAGTGGACGGAGAAAGGAACATGAGAGAAAGTTATGAGAAAGAGTGACAAGTTATAGGGGGTGTCAGGAAGTGGGTAAGAGAAGGATGTGAATACTGATGAGAGTGGAGTGAACGGAGAAAGGAACATGAGAGAAAGTTATGAGAAAGAGTGACAAGTTATAGGGGGTGTCAGGAAGTGGGTAAGAGAAGGATGAGAATACTGATGAGAGTGGAGTAGACGGAGAAAGGAACATGAGAGAAAGTTATGAGAAAGAGTGACAAGTTATAGGGGGTGTCAGGAAGTGGGTAAGAGAAGGATGAGAATACTGATGAGAGTGGAGTGGACGGAGAAAGGAAAATGAGAGAAAGTTATGAGAAAGAGTGACAAGTTATAGTGGGTGTCAGGAAGTGGGTAAGAGAAGGATGAGAATACTGATGAGAATGGAGTGGACGGAGAAAGGAACATGAGATAAAGTTATGAGAAAGAGTGACAGGTTATAGAGGGTGTCAGGAAGTGGGTAAGAGAAGGATGAGAATACTGATGAGAATGGAGTAGACGGAGAAAGGAAAATGAGAGAAACTTATGAGAAAGAGTGACAAGTTATAGGGGGTGTCAGGAAGTGGGTAAGAGAAGGATGAGAATACTGATCAGAATGGAGTAGACGGAGAAAGGAAAATGAGAGAAAGTTATGAGAAAGAGTGACAAGTTATAGGGGGTGTCAGGAAGTGGGTAAGAGAAGGATGAGAATACTGATGAGAGTTGAGTAGACGGAGAAAGGAACATGAGATAAAGTTATGAGAAAGAGTGACAGGTTATAGAGGGTGTCAGGAAGTGGGTAAGAGAAGGATGAGAATACTGATGAGAGTGGAGTGGACGGAGAAAGGAAAATGAGAGAAAGTTATGAGAAAGAGTGACAAGTTATAGTGGGTGTCAGGAAGTGGGTAAGAGAAGGATGAGAATACTGATGAGAGTGGAGTGGACGGAGAAAGGAACATGAGAGAAAGTTATGAGAAAGAGTGACAAGTTATAGGGGGTGTCAGGAAGTGGGTAAGAGAAGGATGAGAATACTGATGAGAGTTGAGTAGACGGAGAAAGGAACATGAGATAAAGTTATGAGAAAGAGTGACAGGTTATAGAGGGTGTCAGGAAGTGGGTAAGAGAAGGATGAGAATACTGATGAGAGTGGAGTGGACGGAGAAAGGAAAATGAGAGAAAGTTATGAGAAAGAGTGACAAGTTATAGTGGGTGTCAGGAAGTGGGTAAGAGAAGGATGAGAATACTGATGAGAATGGAGTAGACGGAGAAAGGAAAATGAGAGAAAGTTATGAGAAAGAGTGACAAGTTATAGGGGGTGTCAGGAAGTGGGTAAGAGAAGGATGAGAATACTGATGAGAATGGAGTAGACGGAGAAAGGAAAATGAGAGAAAGTTATGAGAAAGAGTGACAAGTTATAGGGGGTGTCAGGAAGTGGGTAAGAGAAGGATGAGAATACTGATGAGAATGGAGTAGACGGAGAAAGGAACATGAGATAAAGTTATGAGAAAGAGTGACAAGTTATAGGGGGTGTCAGGAAGTGGGTAAGAGAAGGATGAGAATACTGATGAGAGTTGAGTAGACGGAGAAAGGAACATGAGAGAAAGTTATGAGAAAGAGTGACAAGTTATAGGGGGTGTCAGGAAGTGGGTAAGAGAAGGATGAGAATACTGATGAGAGTGGAGTAGACGGAGAAAGGAACATGAGAGAAAGTTATGAGAATGAGTGACAAGTTATAGGGGGTGTCAGGAAGTGGGTAAGAGAAGGATGAGAATACTGATGAGAGTGGAGTGGACGGAGAAAGGAAAATGAGAGAAAGTTATGAGAAAGAGTGACAAGTTATAGGGGGTGTCAGGAAGTGGGTAAGAGAAGGATGAGAATACTGATGAGAGTTGAGTAGACGGAGAAAGGAACATGAGAGAAAGTTATGAGAAAGAGTGACAAGTTATAGGGGGTGTCAGGAAGTGGGTAAGAGAAGGATGAGAATACTGATGAGAGTGGAGTGGACGGAGAAAGGAACATGAGAGAAAGTTATGAGAAAGAGTGACAAGTTATAGTGGGTGTCAGGAAGTGGGTAAGAGAAGGATGAGAATACTGATGAGAATGGAGTAGACGGAGAAAGGAAAATGAGAGAAAGTTATGAGAAAGAGTGACAAGTTGTAGGGGGTATCAGGAAGTGGGTAAGAGAAGGATGAGAATACTGATGAGAGTTGAGTGGACGGAGAAAGGAACATGAAAGAAAGTTATGAGAAAGAGTGACAAGTTATAGGGGGTGTCAGGAAGTGGGTAAGAGAAGGATGAGAATACTGATGAGAATGGAGTAGACGGAGAAAGGAAAATGAGAGAAAGTTATGAGAAAGAGTGACAGGTTATAGGGGGTGTCAGGAAGTGGGTAAGAGAAGGATGAGAATACTGATGAGAATGGAGTGGACGGAGAAAGGAAAATGAGAGAAAGTTATGAGAAAGAGTGACAAGTTATAGGGGGTGTCAGGAAGTGGGTAAGAGAAGGATGAGAATACTGATAAGAGTGGAGTGGACGGAGAAAGGAACATGAGAGAAAGTTATGAGAAAGAGTGACAAGTTATAGGGGGTGTCAGGAAGTGGGTAAGAGAAGGATGAGAATACTGATAAGAGTGGAGTGGACGGAGAAAGGAACATGAGAGAAAGTTATGAGAAAGAGTGACAAGTTATAGGGGGTGTCAGGAAGTGGGTAAGAGAAGGATGAGAATACTGATAAGAGTGGAGTGGACGGAGAAAGGAACATGAGAGAAAGTTATGATAAAGAGTGACAAGTTATAGGGGGTGTCAGGAAGTGGGTAAGAGAAGGATGAGAATACTGATAAGAGTGGAGTGGACGGAGAAAGGAACATGAGAGAACGTTATGAGAAAGAGTGACAGGTTATAGGGGGTGTCAGGAAGTGGGTAAGAGAAGAATGAGAATACTGATAAGAGTGGAGTAGACGGGGAAAGGAACATGAGAGAAAGTTATGAGAAAGAGTGACAAGTTATAGGGGGTGTCAGGAAGTGGGTAAGAGAAGGATGAGAATACTGATGAGAGTGGAGTGGACGGAGAAAGGAACATGAGAGAAAGTTATGAGAAAGAGTGACAAGTTATAGGGGGTGTCAGGAAGTGGGTAAGAGAAGGATGAGAATACTGATGAGAGTGGAGTGGACGGAGAAAGGAAAATGAGAGAAAGTTATGAGAAAGAGTGACAAGTTATAGGGGGTGTCAGGAAGTGGGTAAGAGAAGGATGAGAATACTGATAAGAGTGGAGTGGACGGAGAAAGGAACATGAGAGAAAGTTATGAGAAAGAGTGACAAGTTATAGGGGGTGTCAGGAAGTGGGTAAGAGAAGGATGAGAATACTGATAAGAGTGGAGTGGACGGAGAAAGGAACATGAGAGAAAGTTATGAGAAAGAGTGACAAGTTATAGGGGGTGTCAGGAAGTGGGTAAGAGAAGGATGAGAATACTGATAAGAGTGGAGTGGACGGAGAAAGGAAAATTAGAGAAAGTTATGAGAAAGAGTGACAAGTTATAGGGGGTGTCAGGAAGTGGGTAAGAGAAGGATGAGAATACTGATAAGAGTGGAGTGGACGGAGAAAGGAACATGAGAGAAAGTTATGAGAAAGAGTGACAAGTTATAGTGGGTGTCAGGAAGTGGGTAAGAGAAGGATGAGAATACTGATGAGAGTGGAGTGGACGGAGAAAGGAAAATCAGAGAAAGTTATGAGAAAGAGTGACAAGTTATAGTGGGTGTCAGGAAGTGGGTAAGAGAAGGATGAGAATACTCATGAGAGTGGAGTGGACGGAGAAAGGAACATGAGAGAAAGTTATGAGAAAGAGTGACAAGTTATAGGGGTGTCAGGAAGTGGGTAAGAGAAGGATGAGAATACTGATGAGAGTGGAGTGGACGGAGAAAGGAAAATGAGAGAAAGTTATGAGAAAGAGTGACAAGTTATAGTGGGTGTCAGGAAGTGGGTAAGAGAAGGATGAGAATACTGATGAGAGTGGAGTGGACGGAGGAAGGAAAATGAGAGAAAGTTATGAGAAAGAGTGACAAGTTATAGTGGGTGTCAGGAAGTGGGTAAGAGAAGGATGAGAATACTGATGAGAGTGGAGTAGACGGAGAAAGGAAAATGAGAGAAAGTTATGAGAAAGAGTGACAAGTTATAGGGGGTGTCAGGAAGTGGGTAAGAGAAGGGTGAGAATACTGATGAGAGTGGAGTAGACGGAGAAAGGAACATGAGAGAAAGTTATGAGAAAGAGTGACAGGTTATAGGGGGTGTCAGGAAGTGGGCAAGAGAAGGATGGGAATACTCATGAGAGTGGAGTAGACGGAGAAAGGAAAATGAGAGAAAGTTATGAGAAAGAGTGACAAGTTATAGTGGGTGTCAGGAAGTGGGTAAGAGAAGGATGAGAATACTGATGAGAATGGAGTAGACGGAGAAAGGAACATGAGAGAAAGTTATGAGAAAGAGTGACAAGTTATAGTGGGTGTCAGGAAGTGGGTAAGAGAAGGATGAGAATACTGATGAGAATGGAGTAGACGGAGAAAGGAACATGAGAGAAAGTTATGAGAAAGAGTGACAAGTTATAGTGGGTGTCAGGAAGTGGGTCAGAGAAGGATGAGAATACTGATGAGAATGGAGTAGACGGAGAAAGGAACATGAGAGAAAGTTATGAGAAAGAGTGACAAGTTATAGTGGGTGTCAGGAAGTGGGTAAGAGAAGGATGAGAATACTGATGAGAGTGGAGTGGACGGAGAAAGGAAAATGAGAGAAAGTTATGAGAAAGAGTGACAAGTTATAGTGGGTGTCAGGAAGTGGGTAAGAGAAGGATGAGAATACTGATGAGAGTGGAGTAGACGGAGAAAGGAAAATGAGAGAAAGTTATGAGAAAGAGTGACAAGTTATAGGGGGTGTCAGGAAGTGGGTAAGAGAAGGATGAGAATACTGATGAGAATGGAGTAGACGGAGAAAGGAACATGAGAGAAAGTTATGAGAAAGAGTGACAAGTTATAGTGGGTGTCAGGAAGTGGGTAAGAGAAGGATGAGAATACTGATGAGAATGGAGTAGACGGAGAAAGGAACATGAGAGAAAGTTATGAGAAAGAGTGACAAGTTATAGTGGGTGTCAGGAAGTGGGTAAGAGAAGGATGAGAATACTGATGAGAGTGGAGTGGACGGAGAAAGGAAAATGAGAGAAAGTTATGAGAAAGAGTGACAAGTTATAGTGGGTGTCAGGAAGTGGGTAAGAGAAGGATGAGAATACTGATGAGAGTGGAGTAGACGGAGAAAGGAAAATGAGAGAAAGTTATGAGAAAGAGTGACAAGTTATAGGGGGTGTCAGGAAGTGGGTAAGAGAAGGGTGAGAATACTGATGAGAGTGGAGTAGCCGGAGAAAGGAACATGAGAGAAAGTTATGAGAAAGAGTGACAGGTTATAGGGGGTGTCAGGAAGTGGGCAAGAGAATGATGGGAATACTCATGAGAGTGGAGTAGACGGAGAAAGGAAAATGAGAGAAAGTTATGAGAAAGAGTGACAAGTTATAGTGGGTGTCAAGTGGGTAAGAGAAGGATGAGAATACTGATGAGAATGGAGTAGACGGAGAAAGGAACATGAGAGAAAGTTATGAGAAGAGTGACAAGTTATAGTGGGTGTCAGGAAGTGGGTGAGAAGGATGAGAATACTGATGAGAGTGGAGTGGACGGAGAAAGGAAAATGAGAGAAAGTTATGAGAAAGAGTGACAAGTTATAGTGGGTGTCAGGAAGTGGGTAAGAGAAGGATGAGAATACTGATGAGAATGGAGTAGACGGAGAAGGAAAATGAGAAAAGTTATGAGAAAGAGTGACAAGTTATAGGGGGTGTCAGGAAGTGGGTAAGAGAAGGATGAGAATACTGATGAGAATGGAGTAGACGGAGAAAGAGACATGAGAGAAAGTTATGAGAAAGAGTGACAAGTTATAGTGGGTGTCAGGAAGTGGGTAAGAGAAGGATGAGAATACTGATGAGAGTGGAGTGGACGGAGAAAGGAAAATGAGAGAAAGTTATGAGAAAGAGTGACAAGTTATAGTGGGTGTCCGGAAGTGGGTAAGAAGGATGAGAATACTGATGAGAATGGAGTAGACGGAGAAAGGAAAATGAGAGAAAGTTATGAAGAGTGACAAGTTATAGGGGGTGTCAGGAAGTGGGTAGAGATGGATGAGAATACTGATGAGAATGGAGTAGACGGAGAAAGGAAAATGAGAAAGTTATGAGAAAAAGTGACAAGTTATGGGGGGTGTCAGGAAGTGGGTAAGAGAAGGATGAGAATACTGATGAGAGTGGAGTGGACGGAGAAAGGTGCTTAGAGAGAAAGTTATGAAAGAGTGACAAGTTATTAAAGTGGGTGTCAGGAAGTGGGTAAGAGAAGGATGAGAATACTGATGAGAATGGAGTAGACGGAGAAAGGAAAATGAAGGAGAAAGTTATGAGAAAGAGTGACAAGTTATGGAGGGTGTCAGGAAGTGGGTAGAGAAGGATGAGAATACTGATGAGAATGGAGTAGACGGAGGAAAATGAGAAGTTATGAGAAAGAGTGACAGAGTGCAGGGTGTCAGGAAGTGGGTAAAAGAAGGATGAGAATACTGATGAGAATGGAGTAGACGGAGAAAAATGAGAGAAAGTTATGAGAAAAGGTGACAAGTTATAGGGGGTGTCAGGAAGTGGGTAAGAGAAGGATGAGAATACTGATGAGAGTGGAGTGGACGGAGAAAGGAAAATGAGAGAAAGTTATGAGAAAGAGTGACAGAAGTTATAGTGGGTGTCAGGAAGTGGGTAAGAGAGAAGGATGAGAATACTGATGAGAATGGAGTAGACAGAGAAAGGAAAATGAGAAGATGGAAAAGTGACAAGTTATAGTGGGTGTCAGGAAGTGGGTAAAGAAGGATGAGAATACTGATGAGAATGGGAGTAGACGGAGAAAGAGAAAGGAACATGAGAGAAAGTTATGAGAAAGAGTGACAAGTTATAGTGGGTGTCAGGAAGTGGGTAAGAGAAGGATGAAAATACTGATGAGAGTGAAGTGGAGAGAGAAAGGAGTATGAGAGAGAGAGAGAGAGAGAGAGAGTGAGAGGGGATGCAGGTTAGTGTGATAGAAGATGACTATTGACTTTACATAAAAATTCTTAGAGATTGTAGCTGTCAGGAAAGCAAGTAATTCTTAGTTCCCACTAAGACAGGAATCACACCTTGCCTCGGAATGAACCTGTCCCAAATGCTTACGGTCCCGCCATTGGTGAGCAGCTATTAAATAATAGAAAGTGTGCTGCTAATTTTAGTGCTGAGTGGTGCACTATTGTGTCTCGGTCGCACTCTGTATTTCATCTCAAGGTGCTGGAGGCTCTATATACCGGGTTCCGCAAAACTTCCTTGTCTAAACAGCATGAAGGTTTTTTGGGGATCGCTGTTATTAGTCTCTAGCTCTTTTGATTAATTTTTTCCCAATTTCTTCATTACAAATTTCTTTATTTTAATCTAAGTTCAAATCTCACGTAGAGGCCGGAAGCGAAACCGGTTGCTTCGCTTTTATAGTGTTTTATAATATTGTGTAACATTAAGCTACACACGTTCATTTCATTAATATATATATATATATATATATAACCTTCCCTTTCTCTCCACCTATGTATCTGTCATCGCACCTTCTTTCTCAGCTTTCTATTGTTCCTTTCTAACTAGCTTTTACTCCTCACTCTTTTCTAATTAATCTTTTTACATTGATGTAACCCCCTGCACATCAGTGGCGTTTCCGCCTTGCTCGGGGTGAAATGATTAAAAAAATAAAAAAATAAAAAATATATATATAGTCATCCGCAGACAGATCAGTTTCACAGCTCATCAGTACGGTTAAACTTCCGATTGCTTTTACCCAGGATTGAAACCCGAACGAATTGGCGTCAGTCGGCGATTCTACCTCTGAGCTAATTGAACGCATTTTAATTTTATTATATACTAGCAGTATAGCCCGGCGTTACTCGGGTGTAATGAAAGCTTTAAAACTAATCTATGGTCCTGGAGCTCAGACTCTTTGGATGTTAGCACGAAAGACTAAAAAGCGATAGTTGTTTCCAGTTAAAGCGAAACCGTAGACTGAAAGAAAAATGAGTCAAATTTTGATTTCCTGGTATCGAGAAGTGCGATGAAAGAAAACATACACATAGAACTTACGGCTATATCGAGCTAATTCAACTGTAAAAAAATGAGATCTAATTGCTAATCTACTACTGCACAGAAATTAATAATGTCTAGGTACAATAGAGAGTAAGTACATAAGAACTGTTACCATGACATTATTTATAGAAAAAAAAAAGGTGTTAAACGATAATTTGGCTGTGAAAAAGTGACTGAAAATGAAATCTCAGATGAGGTCTTATAATATTGCTGAAAATTTTGGGGATTTTTTTTAAGACTGTAAATATACAGTTGGGTTCAGTTAGTTAAGTGCCATACGTGATACACGCTTTGGGCGATCATGTCTCGAAAGAGACATGACCGACTGGGGAGAAGATTATCCCGCAGTAGGTTGCCATTGCTTTCTGCGGTAGACTGGTTGCCGACCAAGGCTACAGAACCCATTCTATCCTATTATTTAACCCATAACTGGAAGGAAGAGACGGATTAATACCTTTCCCAAGGGTATTTGCGCGTAAGTGAATGCAAGGAATTTGACTGGAATTCGAACTCGTATTACCGATTTCTCGTTCCGAGCCGATATCCACTGCACCACGACGCACATCTACCCCAATCCATACAGTTGGATTACCGGACCATAATTGGTAGCGATATTCAAAGCATAGAAAAATTGAAAGTCTTATAAATATGTAAAATAGATTCCGTATATACTGTATGTGGGGAATGGGTTAGAACGAATCTGAGTGTTTTCTTCTCTGTCTCATGTCCCTTCAAAACCTGGCTGGTCATTGCTACGACAACTTCTCATTGTTTGTAATAAGGATTGTCTATTTGTTTTCGTCCTTATCCTTTTTCAATGACACAAGCCTGCTGGGTATCTAACTAAATGATGTTCTTGTCCTCTAATTCTCCAAGCCCTCTTTCCTTATTATACGCCAAGGAAATTTTAGCTGAGTCTTTCGGATTCAAAGCAGAAGTATCACTTTTTAATAAAACAAACCGAAAATGTAAACATTTCTAATAGATATATTAAAAAATATTTTTTATATTCTTTGAAAAAAATAGTTTTTAATATATTTTTATGGGCATCTCTCGTAGTGAGTGGGTGAAACATTTTTCTTGAGGCAAAGAAAAATGTTCCTTATTGTTAGTTTTTTTTTTTCTAGACTTACTTTTAATATTTTCTTCAGAATTTAATTTTTTTTCGGATTTGCGAATAAATAATTTCGACAGTTCGAGTAACTTCTTTTGAATATTTATCACTCGTTTTTTCCGTTCGACGTTTTTTTATTACAAGCAACTCGTGAAAATTTTCAAAAATGTCTTTGACATTAAGAACACATGAAGAATTTTCACAAACTTTGTATACAATATTTCCTCTACATTTCGAATAACGATTTTTTACAGAACAGAAAGAGTTTTTCTAATGACGCTCACGCTGTACAAGACGCGAGAGCAACTCGAGGTAGGGGGTTACAGAATAAGAGGCACAGTTTATGCGGATAATAGATTGAGAAGATAATAATCAACCCTCGAATTGAACAGGTTATGATTGTAAAGAATAGGAAAACAATTTATTGGGAAACGGTTCCACACAGCAGTGGCTCACGGGTAGAAGCGACTCGCGGGTGGAAGGGACTTGCAAGTAGAAGCGGCTCGCGGGTAGAAGCGGCTTACAAGTAGAAGCGGCTCGCGGGTAGAAGCGGCTTGCAAGTAGAAGCGGCTCACGGGTAGAAGCGGCTTGCAAGTAGAAGCGGCTCAGGGGTTGAAGCGGCTTGCAAGTAGAAGCGGCTCGCGGGTAGAAGCGGCTTGCAAGTAGAAGCGGCTCACGGGTAGAAGCGGCTTGCAAGTAGAAGCCGCTCACGGGTAGAAGCGGCTTGCAAGTAGAAGCGGCTCAGGGGTAGAAGCGGCTTGCAAGTAGAAGCGGCTCGCGGGTAGAAGCGGCTTGCAAGTAGAAGCGGCTCGCGGGTAGAAGCGGCTTGCAAGTAGAAGCGGCTCGCGGGTAGAAGCGGCTTGCAAGTAGAAGCGGCTCACGGGTAGAAGCGGCTCGCGGGTAGAAGCGGCTCACAAGTAGAAGCAGCTCGCGGGTAGAAGCGGCTCATGGGTAGAAGCGGCTCACAGGTAGAAGCGGCTCACATGTAGAAGCGGCTCACGGGTAGAAGCGGCTCGACTGGAACTTCTCACTGGAATACGAACCGAAAAATGTTGGTTTTTCTACAATGTCTGTATCATGGTGGGTTTTAGTTGTGAAAGTGACAGTTAAATTATTTACTTCATCTGAGCACTTTTCATGGAAAGGGCAATTGAGCAGTTTGATGTTTGCGACGTTTCGTCTGTGAGAAAAGGTGAGGAAAGTAAGTCGCTTCCCTCCAGGAGGCGGAGACGTTTTGCATGTTCCAAGACAGAGAAATGAGTCCTTGGAAGCTCCTGCCCATATAGGCAGTAGTAAACCATTTTAGACCTGATTTAGATCTTATAATGGTAGAGAACTCCAAGGAACTCAACTGGAGTTCGAATTCCAGTTAAATTCCTTGCATTCACTTATACCCTAATACGCTTGGGAAAGGTATTAATCCGTCTCTTCCCTCCAGTTATGGATTAAATGATAGGATAGATTTGGCAACCAGTCTATCGCAGAAAGCAATGGCATCCTACTGCAGGATAATCTTCTTCCCAGTCAGTCATGTCTCTTTCGAGACATGATCGCCCAAGCGTGTATCACGTATGGTACTTAATTGACTGATTGAATATAATAGTTAAAACATAATTAAGGCTTCTATTGGGTATAACAATTTCCTATTGTTTTGAAGTAATAAACTGATCCCCCACTAATTACTACATAATAATATAGTACATAACTTCCCCCGTTTTGTTATGAGTCAAATAATAGGATAGATTGGGTTCTATAGCCTTGGCCGGCAACCAGTCTATCGCAGAAAGCAATGGCAACCTACTGCGGGATAATCTTCTGCCCAGTCAGTCATGTCTCTTTCGAGACATGATCGCCCAAGCGTGTATCACGTGTGGTACTTAATTGACAGACTGAATATAATAGTTAAAAGGCTTCTATTGGTCATAAAGTGAAGGATCATTTTTCTATTGTTATAAACTGATCCCATACTAATTAATACTTAATAATATAATACATCTCTTCCCCCTTTAGCAATGAGTCAAATAACAAGACAGATTGGGTTCCATAGCCTTGGCTAGCAACCAGTCTACCTACTGCGGAATGATCTTCTGCCCAGTCAGTCATGACTCGAGACATGATCGCCCAAAGCGTGTATCACGTATGGCACTCAATTGACTGACTGGATATAATAGTTAAAAACATGATTAAAACTTCTACTGGGCATAAAGTGGGGGCTCTGTTTTCTAGGTTTATGAAGTAATAAATTGATCCCCTACCAATTACTACTTAATAATATAATACATTTCTTTCCCCTTTAGCAATGTGTCAAATAACAGGACAGATTGGGCTCTATAGCCTTGGCTGGCAACCAGACGACCTCAGAAATTTGAGATTAGCAACTAGGTCCCACCCTTTTACAGCGAAACCGATAAAATGCAGCCGTAACTTCTACTCCAACAGTTTCTTTCCTCGCACTTCCCGACTGTGGAATTCTCTGCCCAACCCTCATCCTCGCTATCCTTACTCATCTGTCACCTTCCTCCTGACATTCCCTATGTCTAACCACTCCTTCTCTTTACCTTCCCCTATGTAGCCCCATGCGCAATAGTGGCAGTGAAATGCCTTGCTTGGGGTGAGATGATTAAAAAAAAAGAAGAAAGCAATGGCACCTACTGCTGGATAATCTTCTGCCCAGTCAGCCATGACTCTTTTGAGACATGATCGCCCAAGTGTGTATCTGGTATGGCACTCAACTGACTGATTGGTAGAGAACAAATAGCACGTGGCGTCAACAACATACTGGATCGGCACAGGGAACAGAAAATTTTCCCAGCCTCGTTAGCGTTGGATCGTAATTACGAGCTCCACTTGGAGTTTGGTTTGAATTCAGGGTCAAATAGTAGCTAAAATCTAACCAGTCGGTTTTCACTCTTTGTCGGATTTCTCAATAATTAACTGTTACATGAAGCCTATTCTAATATATAGCACTGAATACTGGACAATCCTCTTCAAACATGAAGGAATATTTCGAAACAAGAGAATTGTGGTTCTACAGAAGGATGGTGAGGATACCATGAACAGAACATATGAGTAACGAAGAGATTTCGGAGAAAATGGAAACAAAAAGGAAACTTATACGTAACATTAGAAATAAACATTTGTAGTTTATGAGATACACAATAAGGAACGATATATATATATACATTTTCTAAACATATACTGTTAAATATTAGAGACAATGAATGTCTATTATGTTTAGTCCTGAGCCGTTATAAACATCGTACTTTGGCTTTTAAATAAAGACAAAAATTCTCCAACATTTGGATAATTTTTTATTAATTTGGTTCTAAGCTTTCGGCTCACATGAGCCATCTTCAGAGAGGTTATTAAGACGGTAACACAATAACACCTACCATCAGCGACTGTTTTATTTTGTGTTGACATATTGACAAGTGTTTGCTTAATGTTGTGTAATTATTTATAAGATATAGATTTCGAAGAAGATATCATTTGTGTGAGTTGAATTTTTTAACAGGTAACTTATATCGTCTGGGGCATTCACTATTATAATATTACATACTATTATATAGGGTCACCGTCTTAATAACCTCTCTGAAGATGGCTCATGTGAGCCGAAAGCTTAGAACCAAATTAATAAAAAATTATCCAAATGTTGGAGAATTTTTGTCTTTATTTTCAACTGAAAATAAAGCCAAAAATACGACGTTTAGAACGGCTCATGATTAATCATAATAGACATTCATTGTCTCTTATATTTAACAGTATATGTTTAGAAAATTATTTGATGCCTCGATACACTAAATATATATACATATATATATATAGTCATCCGCAAACAGGTCTGTTTCGCTGTACCACAGCTCGTCAGTACGGTTAGACTCCGGTTGCTTTTTAACCCAGGATTGTAACCCGACCGAATTGGCGTCAGTCGGCGATTATACCTCTGAGCTATGGGAGCTCAATAAAAGAAGGCAAACTTTTTAGCTTGTATATTATCTTTATATACATGCTCAATAGCTGAGAGTGTTCTAATTCATTGCTGAATGAACGATGCATAAATGCTAGAGTAGTTATTGTTTTTCAAAATCCACCATTCTTCCAGAGTGCTCAACCAGGGTGTGAGAGCGTAAATAGTCATCCGCAGACAGATCTGTTTTGCTGTATCACAGCTCATCAGTACGGTTAATGTGTGTGTGCGTGTGTGTGTGTGTGTGTGTGTGTGTGAGAGAGAGAGAGAGAGAGAGAGAGAGAAGATGTATCAACATATTTTTACAAAATTGGTGGCTGCAGTTTCCTCAAATCAAAACAAGGACAAGGAAAATAATCTTTATGGCCATAGATGCATTCCGGAAGCTAAGTAGAGTATTGAGAGACAGGAAAATTTCGATGGAAACAAAGAAGAGATCACATGGAGTGCTATGTGATGTCAGTTCTTCAATATGGCAGTCAATGCGGGACAATCTCCCCAAAGATGTAGGAGAGATTTGAAGCAACCGAAATGTGGTTCTACAGAAGGACACCGAGGATGCCACATTGAACATGTGAGCAAGCGATAAGGTTTCAGAGAGGATGCAGTCGAAAAGTAAACTAATTCTTAACATCAGGAAAAACAGTAAAATATCCTGGGATATGTAATGAGGAAGGACGGCTTGAAGAATCTGATACTTACAGGGCAAATAGAGAGAAAGACAGCGCATGATAGACTTGATTTGCTTTAGCAAATGTATGGCAAAGCAGGGTTTGGGAGAAACAACACGACGACATTCATTAAGAGCTGAAAGGGACAAGAAGAGCTAGAGCTGCATAAGTCCTGAAGGACCATGTCACATAAAAGAAAAAAGATTTAAACTCTTTTTATATTTTGTATATTACATACCTCATCTAAACTTATTTATAAATGGAACTTTGTCTGTGTGTGTGTGTCTGTGTGTTTGTGTGTGTCCGTTACATATAGACTCCGAAACAGCTGAAGCGATTTTTCTTGAAAATTTACACAGTTGTAATATATACGTCTGCGAGTGTTCTTAGCTAGGTTTTGTGTCGAGGTACCCCCGATAAATATCGAAAATCGATAATCGAAAAAATCGGGTTATAGATCGTGGTCCGATTTTAATCGAATTTGATACACTCATAGACAAAGACATAAGAAACGATATTCAGAAGTTTGAAGGTTGCAGTTCTTACAATAGTGCATAAAATCGATAATATATATATATATATATATATATATAAAGCAAGATGTTTGTGTGTATGTCTGTTTATCTGTTTGTATGTCTATTTTTTCAGCCCTTTTATTTTAGTTTTTGTTTCGGGTTTGACTCTAAGTAGGTATAATTGTAGTTCTTAGTCTCAGCCATGATACCATTTACTCAGAGGACTTATTTAGCTTTTAAAATTCAGTTTACGACGAAAATAACTTATTTGATATCGATACCAGGAAATCATAATTTGGCTTACATCCATTCATTTTTCTTTCAGTCTACGGTTTCGCTTTAACTGGAAACAACTATTGTTTTTTAGTCTTTCATGTCAACGTCCAAAGAGTCTGAGCTCAAGGACCATGGATTAGTTTTAAAGCTTTCATTACACCCGAGCAACGCCGGGTTATACTGCTAGCTACCAATATGAATATAAGTATATCCTGAAAGTTTTACCAGCATTAGTCAGTTAATACCAAATTTACTGTGAAATTATTGACTTGTGTGATAAAATTATATATTGTGAATATATTGACTTGTATCATAAAATCTGACATAACGGAAAATCTCCATTCTGATTCTTTTTTGATACTTCAGCAATCCTATCCACTAAAATAATAATAATCCTATCATTGACATTTTTCAAAATATAGACAGACTAATTGATTATTGAACTTTCAGATTAAATAACAGTTTTCTCAAAGAACTTGTCTCAATGCTTAATTTTAATTGAAGCTTTATTATACAAAATTACAGAATAATATTGTTAATAAAAATGTCAAAGCATCCACTTGAATTCATCTAAGTAAATAATAATCTGAGTCTGAGCTCCAGGACCATGGATTAGTTTTAAAGCTTTCATTACACCCGAGCAGCGCCGGGCTATACTGCTGGTATTTATTAATATTATTATTTATTCATTAGCGATAATTTTACTGACTATTTTGAAAAAAGTATTTGCGGTATGATTAAATTAGTATATATTTTATATCTATATATGAAGAGGTGTATTTAATATATTTTTATTGCATTTTCGACGTTTGGTGGCTCTTCACATCAAAGTGGTACAAGCAACGATCAATAAAATTCATTTCAATGCCGGTGCACACGTGCTAAAATGCCCATGAACTGTAAGGTCATTTCATTGACGTGACGCGGAAGCCTGTTTCATCGTGAAGGCAGGTGAATGCAGGTTCATATGAAAGACGGCTTTCACTGTCTCACAATATCTAGCTAATTTCCTTGAAAAGGACCATCAATTTCTTTATTTAAAACCTGGGATATCTACTCAAACAGAGTACTCAATAAAATCACAACTGATGTTCCAATGAATATCTATCTATCTATCTATCTATCTATCTATCTATCTATCTATCTATCTATCTATGTCTTACCATGACCTATCTATCTATCTATCTATCTATCTATCTATCTATCTATCTATCTATCTATCTTAGTCGTACCATGATCTATCTATCTATCTATCTATCTATCTATCTATCTATCTATCTATCTATCTATCTATGCATTGTGTGTATGTGCATGCAAGTGTATGTATATGTACGGAGGTGTGTGTTTGCTAATATTCTTAGAAGACAAAATGAATGAAAAGAGAAAAAAGGAGAAACTAATCTGATTATCTGAATGGCTTTATGAAGGTTGCCTGCTGTTACAAAGGCGAGGATGTCATTGATCAATCAAGACTTTTAATTTAAAGGCACAAATTGTTATAATTCAAAGTTTGGTAAAAGGTAAAGTGAGCGAGTAATATTTAAGAATATCTATCTATCTATCTATCTATCTATCTATCTATCTATCTATCTATCTATCTATCTCAGTGTATTTACATCTATCTATCTATCTATCTATCTATCTATCTATCTATCTATCTATCTATGTCAGTATATTTACATCTATCTATCTCTCTATCTATCTATCTATCTATCTATCTATCTATCTTTTTATGACATTTCATTATGTATGTATGTATGTATGTATGTATGTATGTATGTATCTATCTATCTATCTATCTATCCCAGTCTGTTCATTATCTATCTATCTATCTATCTATCTATCTATCTATCTATCTATCTATCTCGTTCTGTTCATTATCTATCTATCTATCTATCTATCTATCTATCTATCTATCTATCTATCTATCTATCTATCTATCTCAGTATATTTACATCTATCTATTATTAATAAATCTATCTATCTATCTATCTATCTATCTATCTATCTATCTATGACATTTCATTATGTATGCATATATGTATGTATGTATGTGTGTATGTATCTATCTATCTATCTATCTATCTATCTATCTATCTATCTCGTTCTTTTCATTATCTATCTATCTATCTATTATACACATATATTTGTGCGCGTTTGCTTGTGTGTGAGTTTTCTCTCGCTTATTTGTGTATATTTATGCCAAAAATTGCATTTAATTCGATCCATGTGTGCGTTTTTGCTCTGTGTATGATGTTTTGTGGAGTTTTGGTTACGTACGTATTCAGATTTTTGCTTGTGTATTTGCGTGCGGATATATTTAAATATGTTTATTTGTTGATGCACTGAAATATGACTGTGTCTGTTCTGACCTTGTTTATGCCAGACTCATGCCTTCTTACGAGTCCGTTCTTGTATCCAATAGTGTAGACTTTGCAGACGTTTCCCAAATCTGGCTTTAAAAGTTAACGGATAAATTAATAAGTCGATAAAAACAAAAATTTGTCTCTGTATTTGTATGTGCGTTTTTGTATCGGTACATGTGTATATGTCTATTAAGAAATGAATGAAAAAGAGGTTGAAAGTACTTGGGTACCTTGTGAAATGAATGATAATAACATCTGTCAACGTTACAGCTCATTTCTGACATTCTTTTTTTTAAATCATATCACCCCGAGCAAGGCAGTAACACCACTGACATGCCGGGGTCTACGTAAGAATGAAAAGATTGGAAAAGAGAAAACCGGAAACCACATTCTAAACAGGGAACAAGGGATGAGCCGCTACACCTGTTCAATAGACGTGGGTGGCCTGTGAACCGGGCGATAATTCAGTCTATCTACTCCAATTGAAAAAAAAAAACAAATAAACAAAAAGAAAAAGTGAAAAGATTGGAAAAGAGAAAGCTGGAAACCACATCCTAAACAAGGAACAAGGGATGAGCCTCTTCACCTGTTCAATAGACGTGGGTGGAGTGTGAACCGGGCGATAGTTTAGTCTATCTACTCCAATTGAAAAAAAAAACCTGAGAAGTTTGGAAAAGAGAAAACCGGAAAATTTAATTTAATTTATTGTGTTCCTCTCGAATTTATATTTAACCTGGTGTCATCAGGAGATAATGTGCACCGTTTTGGGGCCTTCTTCTCAATGGTTTCACTTGCACATCAGCCCCCACTCACTAATGTGAGGCCCCATATAACGATATACAAGTGTTTCGTGAATGTACAAACTCATATTTTCATAGTAGTACGCGAAAGATGATCCGTGAGTATAGGAAATTAATCTTCTGCCCAGCCAGTCATGTCTCTTTCAAGACATGATCGCCCAAGGCGTGTATCACGTATGGCACATAACTGACTGACTGAATATAATCGTTGAAAACATAATTAAAATTTCTACTGGGTATAAAGTGGAGGATCGGTTTTATATTGTTATTAAGTAATAAAGTGATCATCCACTAAATATACCTAATATAATAAAGTAATATAACCCATCTTTTCTCCCTCCAGCTATGTGTTAAATAGCAGGACAGATTGTATTCTATAGCCGTGGTTGGCAGCCATAGGGATTTGCGTATCTTACTGAAGCATTGATAGCGAGGGTCGTCGACGGCTTATATTCTACTGGGGGTAATGGCGTTTAGGTACTGAAAAAGCATTATAGCTGTTCAAAATTTTCAACACAAAAAATTAAAATATTAATCCCGATGATGTAGACAAATCAGGAAGATATATTTACTCAAGTCCCCCAAATAATTTTCTATGTATAGTTTAGTTGCAGATGATACAGTGCTGATTGCAGACAAGAAAAGGAAAATACAAGACCCCCTACAGAAGGTAGCGGTGGAGAATGACAAAAAAGGACTACAAATAAACTTTAAGAAAACTGAATGCATGGTCATCAGCAAAAGGTGCAACCCAAAATGCCAAATACAAGTGGGAGATACCAGAATCAAGCAAGTACAAAAATTTTAATACCTAGGAAGTGTTCCAACAGGAGATGGAAAGTGCGACACAAAGATCCAAAGGCCAATTGGCATGGCAAAGGACGCGTTCCAGAAGCTGAATAAAGTACTAACACACAGCAAAATTTCACTAGAAACAAAGAAAAGAGTGCTGGATTGCTATGTGATGTCAGTGACGGCAGTGAATGCTGGACAATATCATCGAAAATGAGGACAAAACTGGAAGTAGTTGAAATGTGGTTCTACAGAAGGATGCTACGGATATCGTGGACTGAACATACAAGCAACGACGAGGTGTTAGAAAGAATGGCAACAAAAAGGAAATTGATGCTGAGCATCAGGAAGAGACAACTGAAGTTCCTGGGACACGCAATGAGGAAGGAGAGCCTGGAGAACCTGATACTGACTGGCCAGATAGAAGGAAAGAGAGATAGAGGAAGGCAGCGGATAACATATTTGCAGGGCCTGATCAGGTGGATGACGGAACGGTGGTTGCCAGGAGTAATAGGAGCAAACATACTAAGAGCCACAAGGGATAGGGAGACGTGGAGAACCTTAATCGCCTACGTCCTGAAGGGACAGGTCACATAGAAGAAGAAGAAGAAAAAGAAGAAGAAGAAGCAAACATATTGTTTGCAATTTATTTAATCTGACATGTTTAATATATATTTGTATATGCATATATTAGTCTGTATGTGGATATCTATATATTTGTATATCTCTTTTCCTCGTTTCATATTTGTATTACTTTACAATATTATAAATCCAATGCTTTGCCGAATTTAGAATTTAAAATTCGTAGTTTCTAATATTAATTCGTAATATATACAAATATATAGCAACTGCGGTTTATACTGATAGTATGCATATAAAGCCGTTGAAATGTTTTTTCACCAAAAGGAATAAAATGAACTTATATGTGAAATAAATACTTGGTCCCTGAATTTAAATTTACATCGAGCTCTCTGGCGGTGGTTTTCTAAGCGCAACTTAGATGTGCCATAAGAGCGAAAATATGGGACACTTAGTGAGGATTCAACACTTTAATCAGTTGTAATGATTCTAGAGAGACAAGCTTGCTAATCATGACACCACCTTGAGGTGTCCATTGAGCTTTTAGTTTAAATAGTTGATCTAATATTACTAGGATCCATTGGGATGATTTACCAAATCTTTTCCTCATATTTATAACCGATATATATATATATATATATATATATATATATATAGTAATCCGCAGACAGATCTGTTTTGCTGTATCACAGTTCATCAGTACGGTTAGACTCCGATTGCCTTTTAACCCAGGATTGAAACCCGACCGAATTGGCGTCAGTCGGCGATTCTACCTCTGGGCTATGAGCGTTCGGTAGAAGAAGTAGCCTGTATATTATCATTATACGCGCCTAATAGCCAGAGTGCTCTCATTCATTTTACTGAATGAGCGATGCGTACATGCCAGAGTAGCTACTGTTTTTTCAAAGTCTACCATTCTTCCAGAGTGCTCAATCAGGGTATGAGAGCGTAAAAGCTTTACACAAATGAAGTTCAGAAACAAAGACCTCCCCCCGCAAAAAACGCGTTTTTTGGGGGTCTTTGTGAATTTTATTCGTGCAAAATCTTCTGTACAATAAAGACGGAAGCTGATGATGGTTCGCCTGAAATAGGCCTATACTACCGACTTACCATGAAATAATGTGTCTGCCTAAATTTTTTCTTATATTTGCTCTTTATATATTTATATACATATATATTTAGAACTCTCTTAGAGAGCTATCCTACCACTGTATGGACAGGATACTCCTTTTGATTCTTTTATATCTACACCACATGCTTATATATATATATATATATATATATATATATATATATATATATATATAAGATATGCGTTTGTGTGTATTTTGTTTTGATGTTTTAAAAAGTTTACATAGAAATAGCACCTTACATTTGTTTAATAGAAACTTCAAAATAATTGCCTTTTAAAAAACGCATTTGGATTTTGCAGAATACGAAATCAACATCTTCGCACTTTGCTCTAACATTTCAGTTTGTTCAGATATTTTTTACGAATATTTCTCCTTTTTTATATTAAGTTTTATTTCTGCTATTCAAATATTTATTGTCTCTTGTGGCCAATGTCAAGTGCGTTTTTTATTTTTTATTTCACCAAAAAAAATCTAAGTATTTTCTAGAATTAAAAACGTCCACTAACGTTTTTGCATTATTTCTTGTTCTGAAATGAATTAAAGTTTAAATCATTTTGGGATTAAATTTTCTTCGAATTATTTTTTCATTGCGAAATATGAAGTTTTTAATTTCTATTTGTCATAATTTGGATTTGTGATGTACGCTGCCTTAGTTATAAACGTACAAGCATATATGCATGCAATGCCAGAAAATTAAAATTCCCTATATATATATATATATATATATATATATATATATATATATATATATATATATATAAGGATAATATACATGCTAAAAAGTCTGCCTTCTACTACCAGAGGTAGAATCGCCGACTGACGCCACTTCGGTCGGGTTTCAAACCTGGGTTAAAAGCAGTTGGAGTCTAATCGTACTGATGAGCTGTGATACAGCGAAACAGATCCGTCTGCGGATGACTATATTATATATATATATATACATTATTAAATATAAGAGATAATGAATGTCAATTATGATTAATCATGAGCCGTTCTAAACGTCGTATTTTGGCTTTAATTTCAGTTGAAAATAAAGACAAATATTCTCCAACATTTGGATAATTTTTTATTAAGTTGTTTCTAAGATTTCGGCTCACATGAGCCATCTTCCAAGAGGTTATTAAGACGGTAACACAATACCATCCACCATCAATGACGATTTTATTTTGTGTTGACATAAAACACCTCTAGTTTTATGTCAATGTCTGAAGTTTCTTTTTACACACAGTAAAAAGAACCTTCCGATATTGGAGGCCATCTAAAAAAAGCCAAACTACCCATCACGTTTAAATCTGGTCATAACACATTACATTGCATTTGAATACATGGTTCTGTTGTCATTTTGCGCTATCACGCTATAGAACCGCATTGCAAATTTGCGAACTGCGTTTGTTATCTTTGGTAACTATTGCCGTTGCCTAGCGGAGTTTTATGTCAGCACAAAATAAAATCTACTCCCTAATTTTCTAAAGAAGCATCTTGTATTTTAAAAATAAATCATTTTCACCATTTTGTAGCTTATCACCTGAAGAGGAACAGTTTTGTTCTGAAACATGAAAATTTTTGTGTAGTGATATTATGCTTTTATAAACCATTGTAATAACAAAATTACAATATATATATATATATATATATATATATATATATATATGTTTGTGTGTGTATGTGTGTCTGGCATCTTCAGAGAGGTTACAGGGACGTTAACATAAAGACATCCACCATCAAAGATGATTTTATCTTGAGTTGACACAAAATATTGCTATGCAACGATAACTGTCATCGAATAGCAGATGCAGTTCGTAAATTTGTAATAAGGTTGTATGATGTCACAGCGCGTTAGAGACCGAAATATTAATAGAACCATTTGTCTAAATGTAATATGTTGTGACCAGACTGAAATGGGATTTTATTAAGTTTGGGTTGTTTTGATTTAATGTAGGTGGCCTCCAATATGTGAAGGTTCTTTTCCCTGTGTGCATGGGTTAGTATTACTGTGTTATCAACCTAAATCTGTCTAATATTGCCTACATGGCTATGTTTTTTAAGAAATGTTGTTTAATTGAGCTATGATCAGAAAGGTGGTAGGCAAATCTATGGAAGAGCGTGGTTGATTAATTTTCCCCTGAAACAAAAACCACAATACGATGTTTTGAACAGCTCATGAGTAAACATAATAGATATTCATTGTCTGTTAGATTTAACATTATAAGTTATTATATATACATATGTGTGTATGTGTGTGTGTGTGTGTGTGTGTGTGTGTGTGGTGTGTGTGTGTGTGTGTAAACATATCAGTTTTTAGTTTCCAGAGTGTGTTGCTTGTTGCCATAATATTTGGAGATTTCTATCAGAGATAATTTTTGGGCCCGAGCTGTTAAAATTGTTCACTATTTGTTTCTTAATGAGAATTTAAAAATTTAGTTATTTAGCGTTATCAATTATCGATTTGTCCATAAAATAAAATATGATAAAACAATTTTAAAACCAGCTGTTTGGTTGGGAGCTTGGTATCCCAACGCTATCGAATTTTGAATCAAGGTACTTTGCGAAGTTCAGGTGTTAATTTTAAAAGCCCAACACGACTCAATTTTCAAGTCGAATTCCCATGAAATCTAATTAACTAATAAAAATCAAACAGCATACTAGTAAAAATATCAGGATCTCTTTCTTTATTTTTTCCATATTTCATTCTCTGATGAAGCTTTAATAAAAGTGAAACATGTTAGAGTGATAAACGTTTTCTATCTGCTTTTTAATTTCTTTCTTCTTTTTCTCCATATCTCATTATGTGATGAAGCTTTAATAAAAGTGAAACATGTTAGATTGATAAACGTTTTCTATCTGTTTTTTAATTTCTTTCTTTTTTCTCCATATCTCATTCTCTGATGAAGCTTTAATAAAAGTGAAACATGTTAGATTGATAAACGTTTTCTATCTGTTTTTAATTTCTTTCTTCTTTTTCTCCATATCTCATTCTCTGATGAAGCTTTAATAAAAGTGAAACATGTTAGATTGATAAACGTTTCCTATTTGTTCTTTATCTTATCATATATTTCTATCTTCTTTTTCTCCATATCTCATTCTCTGATGAAGCTTTAATAAAAGTCAAACATGTTAGATTGATAAACGTTTCCTATTTGTTCTTTATCTTATCATATATTTCTATCTTCTTTTTCTCCATATCTCATTCTCTGATGAAGCTTTAATAAAAGTCAAACATGTTAGATTGATAAACGTTTCCTATTTGTTCTTTATCTTATCATATATTTCTCTCTTCTTTTTTTCCATATCTCATTCTGTGATGAAGCTTTAATAAAAGTGAAACATGTTAGATTGATAAACGTTTCCTATTTGTTCTTTATCTTATCATATATTTCTTTATAATTTTTCTCAATATATCATTCTCTGGTAGGGTTTTAACAAAGGTGAAACATGTTAAATAAATAACTGTTTCATATTTGATCTTTATCTTATATATTTCTTTTTTCTTTTTCAACGTGTCTCATTCTCTGATGAAGCTTTAATAAAAGTAAAACATATTAGAATAATAAACGTTTCCTATTTGTTCTTTATCTTATCATATATGTCTTTCTTCTTTTTCTCCATATCTCATTATCTGAGAAAACTTTAAACATATCAGTTTGATAAACGTTTCCTATTTGTTCTATACCTTATCATCTATTCCTTTTTTCTTTTTTTCCATGTCTCATTCTGTGATGAAGCTTTAATAATAATGAAACATGTTAGATTGATAAACGTTTTCTATTTATTCTTTATCTGATCATATATTTCTTTCTTCTTTTTTTCCATATCTCATTCTGTGATGAAGCTTTAATAAAAGTGAAACATGTTAGATTAATAAACGTTTTCTATCTGTTTTTTAATTTCTTTCTTCTTTCTCTCCATATCTCATTCTCTGATGGACCTTTAATGAAAGTGAAACCTGTTAGATTGATAAACGTTTCCTATTTGTTCTTTATCTTATCATATATTTCTCTCTTCTTTTTTTCCATATCTCATTCTCTGATGAAGCTTTAATAAAAGTTAAACGTGTTAGATTGATAAACTTTTCTTCTTTGTTCTGTATTTTATGATTCCGTATCTACAAATATAAGCTTTACATGCATGAAGAGATGAAACATTTTTCATTACTTTTTCTGTTTATCTATATAACGAGGGTTTATTTAATAACTTTTCATGACAATCAAAACACCAAAGAGTTGTAAATATACAGCAACATTTTTTAAGTTGCATGGTAACTGATATTATCTTAAAAAGTAAAAACTAAAAAAATGAGGTTAAATAAATAAAAACATTTCGAAGAAAGGATTACCTCTGAATTAAATTTTTAAAAAAATAATCTTATTGAAATTCCTCAGTAAGCGAGAAATCCCGTATCTAATTTCGTTTTGCGTCATCTCATCTGTAATTGCTTTTGTATAATTCTCTACCTTTAAAAAGAAAAAAAAATCTTAGAAAATAAATAATAAAAAAAAGAATGAGGGGTGTATAAAATTCAATGATGTGAAGTTAAGTTAAAAAATAAAATAAATATCCACAAAGGAAGTAAAAATAAAAAATTTAAATTAATGAAGTAATTTGCTTCTACACGAAGCGAATATTCAGCGCTCTATTTGATTATTTTTATTTTTGTGAGTTGCAATTTTAAAGACACGATTTTAACAGGATTACTTGAAATTTGATCTCATTTCCAATGAAAATTGATCTTTTTACAGAACTAAAGGAAAACTATTCCGCCAAAAAAAAAAAAATATAAAAACTAACACAAAATAAAATAATTACGAATCACAGAAGATCAAGAGATTTTATGTCTAAAGCAACTGGCTATAAAAAAAGATTCTTTTGCAGCTAAACAACTTTACCGACTAACAAACAAAGTGAAATAACAGTTTCCTCTTTTTACTCATTTGCCATCTTGAAGGCTAGTCAAAATTGCCTTGCGTCCTGGGTATGAAGATAAACTATATCTGTGTCCTGGGTTTGACGATAAACTTCATTACGGCAGCAAGTCCTCTAACTTGGAAGTTTTGAAGCGTACGCAACCACCTCTTAATTGCTGCTATTTTCAGGTTAACCCTGACCCGTGGCGGTAGCACCTGTTAGTGATCTATCTATGACCAAATAGTTAAACCCTAAACGAAAGTCAAAACGCTATGAATGCATAAAAATAGATTTTTATTGTGAAAATACTTTTTTGTAGAAGTAAATAATACCAACAGTACATTTTTGAGTAAAACAAGATTACTAGCAATATATTTATGAATAAAAAATATTAGAAACAATACATATTTTAAGAATAATATTAACAGCAATATATTTTCGAAGACAAAAATAATATTAACAGCAATATATTTTCGAAGACAAAAATAATATTAACAGCAATATATTTTCGAAGACAAAAATAATATTAACAGCAATATATTTTCGAAGACAAAAATAATATTAACAGCAATATATTTTTGAAGAAAAAATGTATATACCAGTAATACATCTGACTCTCGACAAAACCCTGGAACTAAATGACGCCTATATTGACCGGGCCATTTGTCTTTGAGAGTTGAGTTTCGAGCACCTGGAGAAGGCCGAAGCGTACAAAGGCCGAAACATTGTGAACATGGCAATAAAATGAGGCCAACACTCCGAACAGTATAAATAAGTTAGTATTCATGTAAAAAAATTACTGTAACCTAAATTAGTACAATAGTGGATCATATTCAATATAGGTGAAACATTAAACTAGAAAAATTGAAAATAAACAGTCAGCCAGTTTTGTGATATACATTAGATACGCTTGGGCGATCATGTCTCCAAAGTGACATGACGGACTGAGCAGAAGGTTATCTCGCAGTAGGCTACCATAACTTTCTGCGGTAGACTGGTTGCCAGCTAACTGTACAAAACCCAATCTGTGCTGTTATTAAACTCATAACTGAAGGAAGCGCGGAGTAATACTCTTTCCAAGGGTATTTGTGCGTAAGTGAATGGAAAGAATTCAAGTGAAATTCGAACTCGGCTCCACCGATATCTCGTACCGAGCCGATAACCACTGCAATACAACGCTCATCCGAAAATAAACAGAATGTATCTAAATTCAAATTAAAGTCAGTCAGTTAAAGTGCCATACGTGATACACGCTTGGGCGATCATGTCTCGAAAGAGACATGACTGACTGGGCAGAAGATTATCCCGCAGTAGGTTGCCATTGCTTTCTGCGGTAGACTGGTTGCCGACCAAGGCTATAGAACCCAATCTGTCCTGCTATTTAACCCATAACTGGAAGGAAGGAGACGGATTAATACCTTTCCCAAGGGTATTTGCGCGTAAGTGAAGGCAATGAATTCAGCTGGAATTCGAACTCGGCTCCCCGATTTCTCGTTCCGAGCCGATATCCACTGCACCACAACGCACATCAAATTAAAGACATGTCAGAATAGATCATTTCATCATAAATCAACAATGTTTTTCGGCAATTTTAAACATCAATTTGAGATTTGTTTTTAAATAACGATGAATACGGGCCCGATTACATCTCAGTTTATTTCTTCTTCTTCTTCTTCTTCTTCTTCTTCTTCTTCTTCTCTGTGCCCTGTTCTTTCAGTACATAGTCGATCATAGTTCTCCACGTCTTCCTATTCTTGGTGGCTCTTAGTATGTTTGCTCCTGTTACACCTCGCAACCCCCATTCCTTCATCCACCTGATCAGGCCCTTCAAATATGTTATCCTCTCTCTTCTTCTGTCTCATTTTTCTTCTATCTGACCTGTCAGTAACAGGTTCTCCAAGCCCTCCTTCCTCATTGCATGTCCCAGTAACTTCAGGTGGCTCTTCCTGATGCTCACTATTAATTTCCTTTTCGTTTCCATTTTTTCCAACACTTCATCGTTGCTCGCATGCTCGGTTCACGAGAGAAAGTATTAATATAAAATATAAAATTTATAGAAGCATAATGATGTACAATAATGGATGATAGGCAATATATTTGAACAAGTCAACTAAAATATTGAAAATAAATACAATGGTGTTTATTTTTGAAACATTAATTTGATTTTTATAAAGCCATAGCCAAAGCAAATGTCTCTTGACCCCCAAATCTGTGATACCCCTCATAATCTACTACACGGCCTCGACTCAAGAACATCATAATTTTCATAAGGTATGAAATACAAATTTTGTGGTAATCTAACTATGCCTGATAAGAGATCATATGCAACTGTAGAGAAAAATTCAACTAAAGAAATTGAAAATAATTGTGATATATTTGTCTATATCTCTGAGATGAGGTAGTATTTACATCATTTATATTTTTCGGACTGTTGTCCACATCTTGGTTGCCATTTGTACGACGTTTAATAATAGATCATTCTATTTGTCTATATATCTGAGATGAGGTAGTATTTACAGTACTTACATTATTCAGACTATTGTCCTCATCTTTGTTGCCATTTTTACGACGTTTAACAATAGATCATTCTATTTGTCTGTATTTCTGAGATGAGGTAGTATTTACACTATTTACATTATTCGGACTATTGTCCTCATCTTTGCTGACATTTGTACGACGTTTAATAATAGATCATTCTATTTGTCTATATTTCTGAGATGAGGTAGTATTTACAGTATTTACATTATTCGGACTATTGTCCTCATCTTTGTTACAAATACCTTGGAAAGGTATAATCTGTCTCTTCCCCCCAGTTATGTGTTAAATAATAAA
Organism: Ascarosepion bandense; assembly: GCA_037127315.1. Lineage (NCBI taxonomy): Eukaryota > Metazoa > Mollusca > Cephalopoda > Sepiida > Sepiidae > Ascarosepion > Ascarosepion bandense. The sequence goes on from JBBBDQ010001309.1 coordinate 2,445,000, forward strand.
ACAGATGGAGTTCTATAGGCTTGGTCGGCAACCACTCTTCCACAGAAAGCAATGGTAACCTACTGCGTGATAATCTTCTGCTCAGACAGTCATGTCTCTTTCGAGACATAATCACCCAAGCGTGTAACACGTATGGTACTTAACTGACTGACTGAATATACTAGTTGAAAACATGATTAAGGCTTCTGCTGGGCATAAAGTGAGGATCAGTTTCATATTGTTATGAAGTAATAAACTGATCCCCCACTAATTACTACTTAATAATATAATTCATTTATTCCCCTCTAGCTATGAGTCAATTAACATGACATATTTGGTTCGATAGCCTTGGCTGGCAGCCAGTCTACCGCAGAATGCAATGGCAACCTACTACGGGATAATCTACTGCCCACTCAGTCATGTCCCTTTCGAGACATGATCGCCCAAAGCATGTATCACGTATGGCACTTAACTGACTGACATCATTTAAATAGCAGTTGATACAGCTGGAGGCTAACGTAATCCTTACCTAAAAGACGTAATTATTTGAGAAATAGTAGTGAATACTTTGAACTAATTACGGTTTACACCTTTATATTTTCTCTTATTTCTGTAGTAGTTCATTCAAGGTCAGAATTAGTTTAACTTTCTTGTATAGTTGAATATGAATGCATTACGTTTTCGTCATTCGAGGCTAGTTTATTGGACACCTAGATGTGGTGTAATGGTTAGCAAGCTTATCTCGCTAGAATCATTACATTGAGGAATTAGTTCAATCCTCACTGGGTGTCCCATACTTTCAGATTTGAGCCACATCTAAGCTGCGTTTAAAAAACCGCCATTCGAGGTTAGTTTATTTCCTGAACTTGAAAGGAAGTACATGTTATAGAAACTGTAAAAACGGCATGTGCCATTTATAAAGCTGTTGCCATAGGTGAGATTAGTGTTCGTAGGTGTTGCCCTAGTTTAGAAGTAGAAATGTTGATTCTGAAAGACAGATAACGTTCCGATAGACGAGCAGCTGATGATGATAATGAAGATGAACACATCGAAACGCTACTTAAAAATTGTTCTGGTGCCCTAACTATAGAAACGGACTCTTCCTTCTGCAATAAATAATAACCTGAGTTACTTCCCGGGACGCAGCTGTGAAGCAGTCGTAAGGCAGTCAAGAAACAGTCGGGACGCAGCGTATCTATAAAATTCGGACTTACGTACAGTGACACGCATAAGTATTGGATACATGTTAATTTCTCTTATAACTCTAGTTTATGTTTGCCATTTTGCCTGATATTTGTTAAGTAATATCTCGTAAAGTTGTTTTAATTGTATGTGGAAAGAAAACTAAAAACTCATGGTTGAATTCATTTTTTTTATCAGAGTTCAAAATTACCCTATGCAAAAGTATTGAATACATCAATTTAATTTTTTTTTTCCGTAGCCTCTGTTTTGTTTCACTCTTTTCAGTAGCTTTCTACAGTTGGTTACAAGTTTTCCATACTGATCCACCGTTACTTTACCCAATTTTTCCTTGCATAATTCCTCTAATTGCTTGATATTTTGTGGATTCCGCTTATCAACTTCAACTTTTAAAGTATTCCACAAACTTTCAATTGGATTCCAGTCAGAAGACTGACTTGGCCAATTGAGAATTGTAATATCATTATTTTCAAACCATTCCTTTGTAAGTTTTGCGGTATGTTTGGGATCATTGTCCTGTTGAAGCACGAACTTCCGACCATGTCCTAAAGAAGTTGCAGATTTCTGAAGGTTCTTCTCTAGAATCTCCCTGTACATGATACCATTCATTCTACCATGGATAACTTGTGACTCACCAGTGCCCTTGGATGAAAAGCATCCCCATATCATAATGGAACCACCCTCAAACTTAACTGTGGGGATGGTATTGTGCTTGTTGAAGGCAGTGCCATTTTTTCGCCAAGCACTTGTCGCTGTGTTCCTCTCGAATAGTTCAACTTTCGTTTCATCCGACCAGATTACCTTTTCCCAAAACTGCATACCTTTCTTTTCATAAGTTACAGCAAACCCGAATCAGTCTTTGACATGTTTGGTTTTCAGTAAAGGCATTTTTCTTGGATCTTGAATGAAAGCCTGCACGATATAGAACTCTGTTAATGGTATCCTTACTAACATTAATTTCAGCACACTCAAGATTAGGTTTATTTCAGAAGGAGTACTGAAGGGGTTTCTTGCACATTTCTGCTGATCCACCTTGAAGTCTTCTCATTTATTTTTCTCGGTCTTCCATTTCTTGGAAGGTTTGCTGTACCACCGCCATACTTTTTTATTATTCTTGATGATATTTTCTACTGTACTTAGTACTAGATTTATTTCTTTGATATGCTTTTGGTAACCTTGTCCTCCTTTGTGACGTTCAATGATTCTATCTCCCATATCTCTGGATAATTCTTTAGTTTTTGCCATTTTTAATCGTTGAATTGCAGAATGCACATCAAAGAGTCTGATGATTAGTTGCATTATCTTGTAAACAATTGTGTGCATCTCTGATTGGTCAGAAATAACATTCCAATACTATCGAAAATTTGAATATTTAAAGTCTTTTAAAATACAAAGCTTCGATTGGAAATTTGAAAAAGTGTCATGTAACCAATATTTTGCATAGGGTAAGTTTGAACAGTGATAAAAGAATGGATTCAACCATGAGTTTTTAATTTTCCTTCCATATACAGCTAAAATAACTTTACGAAATATTACTTACCAAATATCAGGCAAAATGGCGAAAATAACATGTATCCAATACTTATGCATGTCACTGTATATATCTGCTGACGACTACCGCATTTGCCTGGTGTATATGTTCTGATATTCTAATTCTCTGTTTGAAATATAATCCAGTTCACACAGATTCCATAAAAGCATTCTTAGGCATTTGATGACACTTGGATGCGTGATTCACTCCGATGTTTAAGCGGCTTGCGATTTAACTGAAACAAAGCTACAACTGATTCGGGCCATCATTTAATAGGAATTAAAGTTGTGAAGCGATTTTTGTTCTGTCTAGGTAATCTGGGCAGTGAGCAATTTATTTCACTGAGTAGGTAGGTAGTTGCCTTAAGGAATGTTTCTTTTTTAGTTTTTTTTTGTCTTTGTTCGGGATTCTAACTTGATTAATATATATATATATATATATATATATATATATATATATATATATATATATATATTATCCTACGTATATAGCACGACTCGGAGTTTCATGCACTATGTAATCAGCAGGGGCATGTCATTAACTCATACTATGCACCTGATGATTGCATAGTACATGAATGTAGGATAATATGTATGTTTGTTAATATATGTTTAATAGCTCTGTTATATGATGTTCAACACTGTTTTATTAATACCATCAAAATATATGTGTGTGCATATTGATATTTATATTTATTGATATCTATCTATCTATCTATCTATCTATCTATCTATCTAGAAGAGAAGTCCGCGTCGAAACTGCAAAAAAAATAAATAAATAAATAAACGAAGGATCATACACCCAACGTCGATGTAGGCATACTGTTCTTCATCGCATGGGACCGTTCTTTTAAAAATGCGTCAGTGTTTTTGCGTGTGAATATAAATCGGTTCATATCTATCTATCTATCTATCTATCTATCTATCTATCTATCTATCTATCTATCTATCTATCTATCTATCTACTAGCAGTATAGCCCGGCGTTGCTCGGGTGTAATGAAAGCTTTAAGACTAATCCATGGTTTTGGAGCTCAGACTGTGCCTAAAGAATATTTGTGTGAGAATCGGATAAAAATTGTATTTGTATAAAGGACATACAACAGATAAACAGACACACACACAAACATCTTGCCTTTTAACGATTTTCTGCATTATTGTAAGAACTGCAACCTTGAAACTTCTGAATATCGTTTTTTATGTCTTTGTCTATGAGTTTATCAAATTTGATTAAAATCGGACCAATCCTGCTGTAACCCGATTTTTTCGATTATCGATTTTCGATATTTATCGAGGGTACCTCTAAACAAAACCTAGCTAAGAACAATCGCAGACGCATATAGTACAACTGTGTCAATTTTCAAGAAAATCGGTTCAGCCGTTTCGGAGTCTATAGGTAACGGATAAACACACACAGACACACACACACAGACAAAGTTTGATTTATAAATCAGTTTGATAGATCTATCTATCTATCTATCTATCTATCTATCTATCTATCTATCTATCTGTTGATATATATTGATCCCTATCAAAATCTCTATTAATTGGTCATTTATAAAAACGCACATAAACTTGAAATGAATGCTGATAAACAGGATCATTAAGAAAGCAAATAGATACGGTTTTTATAGATAGATAGATAGATAGATAGATAGATAGATAGATAGATAGATAGATAATAAAACTGGGATAGATAGATAGATAGATAGATAGATAGATAGATAGATAGATAGATAGATAATAAAACTGGTATGATAGATAGATAGATAGATAGATAGATAGATAGATAGATAGATAGATAGATATGAACAGATTTATATTCACACGCAACAACACTGACGCATTTTTAAAAGAACGGTGCCATGCGATGAAGAACAGGTTGCTTACAACAACCTGGGCATATGATACACCGTTTTATTTAATTTTTTGCAGTTTCGACGCGTACTTCTCTCCTAAATTTATAGAGTATGACATGGCGAAAACGAAATCTTTCATCTCCTTAAGCTTAACCCTAGCACCAACTATCTTGAATTTTATATATATATATATATATAGTACTGTGCAAAAGTATTAGGACAATAATTTTTTATCTTTCATGAGGCATATTAATAGAAAATAAACAATTTAATTAAAGTAATTTTACATCATTTACTCAACAAATGCTTTAACAAGAAAAAAGTACTTGTTACAGAATAAATTTAATATTAAGTATAACAGCCTTTTGTTTTGATCACGACCTTCATTCTCTCAGGTATTGACATCACAAGCTTCTAATGGTATCTCCTGCCAAGAAGCTTGTATTTGTTCCCAAAGTCTGTCTTGCAAAGTAACATTAGATTTATCAAATTTTTTTATCCAAAATATCCCATAAATGTTCAATAAAATTAGGTCTTTGTGAGGGCCAATTCAAATTCCGAAGCCTTCATTCCTCTTTCTTTTTAGTTAAATAATTCTTACAAAATTTTGGATTTTCAAACTGTATTTGAATTTCAGTGAGGTTTTTAGGAAAATCACCCCTGTCCTACTACTTTTGCACACTACCGGTAGTGTGCAAAAGTGTTAGGACAGGGGTGATTTTAAACTTTATTTTGATGCCTCATAAAGGATAAAAAAGTTCTTGTCCTTATATTTTTGCACAGTACTGTATATAATCGTTTCACCCTAGGCAACTCATTACTGCCACTGGTGCGCAGGGGGCTACATAAGAAGAGAGCGAAGAACGAGTTTGAAGGGAGTATCGGAGAGATGGGAACACTGGAATAAAGAGAGTTACCTGAGTGTAGAGAGAAAACGAAGAAGAACCAAACAGAGAGGGTATTGGGGAAAAGGATGGGAGTCCAGGAGTCCAGGAGGTAAGAGATGGCAATTGACATTGCATTTAATCTCTTGGAGATTGTAGCTATCAGAGAAGCAAGTAAAAGATTTCACGTTCAGGAAAGAAACTAACCTCGAATGGCGGTTTTTTTTAACGCAGCTTAGATGTGGCTCAAATTTGAAAGTATGGCACACCCAGTGAGGATTGAACTAACTCCTCAATGTAATGAATCTAGCGAGATAAGCTTGCTAACCATTACACCACATCTACGTGCCCAATAAACTAACCTCGAATGACGAAAACGTAATGCATTCATATTCAACTATACAAGGAGGTTAAACTAATTCTAACCTTGAAGAATGAATTACTACAGAAATAATTGACTATAAAGGTGTAAACCATAATTAGTTCAAAGTATTCACTATTATTTCTAAAGTAATTACGTCTTTTAGGTAAGGATTACGTTAGCCTCCAGCTGTATCAACTGCTATTTAAATGATGTCAGTCAGTTAAGATGGCAATTGACATTGCATTTAAACTTTTGGAGATTGTAGCTATCAGGGAAGCAAGTAAATGGAATGGAGTTCCACAAATGGAAAGTCAAAGAAAGGATAAGAGAAAGATGGAATTCAAGGAGATAGAAGATGGCAATTGACATTTAAACTTTTGGAGATTGTAGCTATCAGGGAAGGAAGTAAAAGGAATGGAGTTCCACAAATGGAAAGTGAAAGAAAGGATAAGAGAAAGATGGAATTCAAGGAGATAGAAGATGGCAATTGACATTTAAACATTTGGAGATTGTAGCTATCAAGGAAGCAAGTAAAAGGAATGGAGTTCCACAAATGAAAAGTCAAAGAAAGGATAAGAGAAAGATGGAATTCAAGGAGATAGAAGATGGCAATTGACATTTAAACTTTTGGAGATTGTAGCTATCAGGGAAGCAAGTAAAAGGAATGGAGTTCCACAAATGGAAAGTCAAAGAAAGGATAAGAGAAAGATGGAATTCAAGGAGATAGAAGATGGCAATTGACATTTAAACTTTTGGAGATTGTAGCTATCAAGGAAGCAAGTAAAAGGAATGGAGTTCCACAAATGGAAAGTGAAAGAAAGGATAAGAGAAAGATGGAATTCAAGGAGATAGAAGATGGCAATTGACATTTAAACATTTGGAGATTGTAGCTATCAAGGAAGCAAGTAAAAGGAATGGAGTTCCACAAATGAAAAGTCAAAGAAAGGATAAGAGAAAGATGGAATTCAAGGAGATAGAAGATGGCAATTGACATTTAAACTTTTGGAGATTGTAGCTATCAGGGAAACAAGTAAAAGGAATGGAGTTCCACAAATGGAAAGTCAAAGAAAGGATAAGAGAAAGATGGAATTCAAGGAGATAGAAGATGGAAATTGACATTTAAACTTTTGGAGATTGTAGCTATCAGGGAAACAAGTAAAAGGAATGGAGTTCCACAAATGGAAAGTCAAAGAAAGGATAAGAGAAAGATGGAATTCAAGGAGATAGAAGATGGCAATTGACATTTAAACTTTTGGAGATTGTAGCTATCAGGGAAGCAAGTAAAAGGAATGGAGTTCCACAAATGGAAAGTCAAAGAAAGGATAAGAGAAAGATGGAATTCAAGGAGATAGAAGATGGCAATTGACATTTAAACTTTTGGAGATTGTAGCTATCAGGGAAACAAGTAAAAGGAATGGAGTTCCACAAATGGAAAGTCAAAGAAAGGATAAGAGAAAGATGGAATTCAAGGAGATAGAAGATGGCAATTGATATTTAAACTTTTGGAGATTGTAGCTATCAGGGAAGCAAGTAAAAGGAATGGAGTTCCACAAATGGAAAGTCAAAGAAAGGATAAGAGAAAGATGGAATTCAAGGAGATAGAAGATGGCAATTGACATTTAAACTTTTGGAGATTGTAGCTATCAGGGAAACAAGTAAAAGGAATGGAGTTCCACAAATGGAAAGTCAAAGAAAGGATAAGAGAAAGATGGAATTCAAGGAGATAGAAGATGGCAATTGACATTTAAACTTTTGGAGATTGTAGCTATCAGGGAAACAAGTAAAAGGAATGGAGTTCCACAAATGGAAAGTCAAAGAAAGGATAAGAGAAAGATGGAATTCAAGGAGATAGAAGATGGCAATTGACATTTAAACTTTTGGAGATTGTAGCTATCAGGGAAGCAAGTAAAAGGAATGGAGTTCCACAAATGGAAAGTCAAAGAAAGGATAAGAGAAAGATGGAATTCAAGGAGATAGAAGATGGCAATTGACATTTAAACTTTTGGAGATTGTAGCTATCAGGGAAGCAAGTAAAAGGAATGGAGTTCCACAAATGGAAAGTCAAAGAAAGGATAAGAGAAAGATGGAATTCAAGGAGATAGAAGATGGCAATTGACATTTAAACTTTTGTAGATTGTAGCTATCAGGGAAGCAAGTAAAAGGAATGGAGTTCCACAAATGGAAAGTCAAAGAAAGGATAAGAGAAAGATGGAATTCAAGGAGATAGAAGATGGCAATTGACATTTAAACTTTTGGAGATTGTAGCTATCAGGGAAGCAAGTAAAAGGAATGGAGTTCCACAAATGGAAAGTCAAAGAAAGGATAAGAGAAAGATGGAATTCAAGGAGATAGAAGATGGCAATTGACATTTAAACTTTTGGAGATTGTAGCTATCAGGGAAGCAAGTAAAAGGAATGGAGTTCCATAAATGGAAAGTCAAAGAAAGGATAAGAGAAAGATGGAATTCAAGGAGATAGAAGATGGCAATTGACATTTAAACTTTTGGAGATTGTAGCTATCAGGGAAGCAAGTAAAAGGAATGGAGTTCCACAAATGGAAAGTCAAAGAAAGGATAAGAGAAAGATGGAATTCAAGGAGATAGAAGATGGCAATTGACATTTAAACTTTTGGAGATTGTAGCTATCAGGGAAGCAAGTAAAAGGAATGGAGTTCCATAAATGGAAAGTCAAAGAAAGGATAAGAGAAAGATGGAATTCAAGGAGATAGAAGATGGCAATTGACATTTAAACTTTTGGAGATTGTAGCTATCAGGGAAGCAAGTAAGAGGAATGGAGTTCCACAAATGGAAAGTCAAAGAAAGGATAAGAGAAAGATGGAATTCAAGGAGATAGAAGATGGCAATTGACATTTAAACTTTTGGAGATTGTAGCTATCAGGGAAGCAAGTAAAAGGAATGGAGTTCCATAAATGGAAAGTCAAAAGAAGGATAAAGAAAGATGGAATTCAAGGAGATAGAAGATGGCAATTGACATTTAAACTTTTGGAGATTGTAGCTATCAGGGAAGCAAGTAAAAGGAATGGAGTTCCATAAATGGAAAGTCAAAGAAAGGATAAAGAGAAGATGGAATTCAAGGAGATGAAGATGGCAATTGACATTTAAACTTTTGGAGATTGTAGCTATCAGGGAAGCAAGTAAAAGGAATGGAGTTCCACAAATGGAAAGTCAAGAAAGGATAAGAGAAAGATGGAATTCAAGGAGATAGAAGATGGCAATTGACATTTAAACTTTTGGAGATTGTAGCTATCAGGGAAGCAAGTAAAAGGAATGGAGTTCCATAAATGGAAAGTCAAGAAAGGATAAGAGAAAGATGGAATTCAAGGAGATAGAAGATGGCAATTGACATTTAAACTTTGGAGATTGTAGCTATCAGGGAAGCAAGTAAAAGGAATGGAGTTCCATAAATGGAAAGTCAAAGAAAGGATAAAGAGAAAGATGGAATTCAAGGAGATAGAAGATGGCAATTGACATTTAAACTTTTGGAGATTGTAGCTATCAGGGAAGCAAGTAAAAGGAATGGAGTTCCACAAATGGAGAAGTCAAAGAGAAAGGATAAGAGAAAGATGGAATTCGAGGAGATAGAAGATGGCAATTGACATTTAAACTTTGGAGATTGTAGCTATCAGGGAAGCAAGTAAAAGGAATGGAGTTCCATAAATGGAAAGTCAAAAGAAGGATAAGAGAAAGATGGAATTCAAGGAGATGAAGATGGCAATTGACATTTAAACTTTGGAGATTGTAGCTATCAGGAAGCAAGTAAAAGGAATGGAGTTCCATAAATGGAAAGTCAAAGAAAGGATAAGAGAAAGATGGAATTCAAGGAGATAGAAGATGGCAATTGACATTTAAACTTTGGGAGATTGTAGCTATCAGGGAAGCAAGTAAAAGGGATAAGGTTCCACAAATGGAAAGTCAAAGAAAGGATAAGAGAAAGATGGAATTCAAGGGAGATAGAAGATGGCAATTGACATTTAAACTTTTGGAGATTGTAGCTATCAGGGAAGCAAGTAAAAGGAGTGGAGTTCCACAAATGGAAAGTCAAAGAAAGGATAAGAAGATGGAATTCAAGGAGATAGAAGATGGCAATTGACATTTAAACTTTTTGGGGTAGCTATCAGGGAAGCAAGTAAAAGGAATGGAGTTCCACAAATGGAAAGTCAAAGAAAGGATAAGAGAAAGATGGAATTCAAGGAGATAGAAGATGGCAATTGACATTTAAACTTTTGGAGATTGTAGCTATCAGGAAGCAAGTAAAAGGAATGAGTTCCACAAATGGAAAGTCAAAGAAAGGATAAGAGAAAGATGGAATTCAAAGGAGATGAAGATGGCAATTGACATTTAAACTTTTGGAATTGTAGCTATCAGGGAAGCAAGTAAAGGAATGGAGTTCCACAAATGGAAAGTCAAAGAAAGGATAAGAGAAAGATGGAGTCAAGGAGATAAGAGATGGCAATTGACATTTAAACTTTTGGAGATTGGCAACTATCAGGGAAGCAAGTAAAAGGGAATGGAGTTCCACAAATGGAAAGTCAAAGAAAGGATAAGAGAAAGATGGAATTCAAGGAGATAGAAGATGGCAATTGACATTTAAACTTTTGGAGATTGTAGCTATCAGGGAAGCAAGTAAAAGGAATGGAGTTCCACAAATGGAAAAGTCAAAGAAAGGATAAGAGAAAGATGGAATTCAAGGAGATAGAAGATGGCAATTGACATTTAAACTTTGGAGATTGTAGCTATCAGGGAAGGAAGTAAAGGAATGGAGTTCCACAAATGGAAAAGTCAAAGAAGGATAAGAGAAAGATGGAATTCAAGGAGATAGAAGATGGCAATTTACATTTAAACTTTTGGAGATTGTAGCTATCAGGGAAGGAAGTAAAAGATGGAGTTCCACAAATGGAAAAGTCAAAGAAAGGATAAGAAAGAATGGAGATTAAGGAGATAGAAGATGGCAATTTACATTTAAACTTTTTTGGAGATTGTAGCTATCAGGGAAGGAAGTAAAAGGAATGGAGTTCCACAGTGGAAAGTCAAAGAAAGGATAAGAGAAAGATGGAATTCAAGGAGAAAGAAGATGGCAATTGACATTTAAACTTTTGGAGATTGTAGCTATCAGGGAAGCAAGTAAAAGGAATGGAGTTCCACAAATGGAAAGTCAAAGAAATGATAAGAGAAAGATGGAATTCAAGGAGATAGAAGATGGCAATTGACATTTAAACTTTTGGAGATTGTAGCTATCAAGGAAGCAAGTAAAAGGAATGGAGTTCCACAAATGGAAAGTCAAAGAAAGGATAAGAGAAAGATGGAATTCAAGGAGATAGAAGATGGCAATTGACATTTAAACTTTTGGAGATTGTAGCTATCAGGGAAGCAAGTAAAAGGAATGGAGTTCCACAAATGGAAAGTCAAAGAAAGGATAAGAGAAAGATGGAATTCAAGGAGATAGAAGATGGCAATTGACATTTAAACTTTTGGAGATTGTAGCTATCAGGGAAGCAAGTAAAAGGAATGGAGTTCCACAAATGGAAAGTCAAAGAAAGGATAAGAGAAAGATGGAATTCAAGGAGATAGAAGATGGCAATTGACATTTAAACTTTTGGAGATTGTATCTATCAGGGGAGCAAGTAAAAGGAATGGAGTTCCACAAATGGAAAGTCAAAGAAAGGATAAGAGAAGAACGGAATTCAAGGAGATAGAAGAATGCAGTTGACATTGAAATTTCACTTTTGAGGATTGTAACAATCAGAGAATCAAGTAAAAGAAATGGAGTTCCACAAATGGGACGTCAAAGAAAGGATAAGAGAAAGATGGAATTCAAGGAGATAAAACAGGGCATTTAATATTGTATTTAAACCTTTGGAGAATGTAGCTATCAGGGAAACAAGTTAATGGAATGGAGTTCCACAAATGAAAAGTCAAAGAAAGTGTAACAGAAAAATGGAATTCAAGGAGATAGAAGATGGCAATTGACATTGCATTTAAACTCTTAAAGATTGTAGCTATCAGGGAAGCAAGTAGGTAGAATGGAGTTCCACAAATGGAGAGTCAAAGAAAGGATAAGAGAAAGATGGAATTCAAGGAGATAGAAGATGGCAATTGATATTTAAACTTTTGGAGATTGTAGCTATCAGGGAAGCAAGTAAAAGGAATGGAGTTCCACAAATGGAAAGTCAAAAGAAGATAAGAGAAAGATAGAATTCAAGGAGATAGAAGATGGCACTTGACGTTGCATTTAAACTCTTAAAGATTGTAGCTATCAGGGAAGCAAGTAGGTAGAATGGAGTTCCACAAATGGAAAGTCAAAAGAAGATAAGAGAAAGATATAATTAAAGGAGACAGAAGATGGCAATTGACGTTGCATTTAAACTCTTAAAGATTGTAGCTATCAGGGAAGCAAGTAGGTAGAATGGAGTTCCACAATTGGAAAGTCAAAAGAAGATAAGAGAAAGATAGAATTCAAGGAGATAGAAGATGGCACTTGACGTTGCATTTAAACTCTTAGAGATTGTAGCTATCAGGGAAGCAAGTAGGTAGAATGGATTTCCACAAATGGAAAGTCAAAAGAAGATAAGAGAAAGATATAATTAAAGGAGACAGAAGATGGCAATTGACGTTGCATTTAAACTCTTAAAGATTGTAGCTATCAGGGAAGCAAGTAGGTAGAATGGAGTTCCACAATTGGAAAGTCAAAAGAAGATAAGAGAAAGATAGAATTCAAGGAGATAAAAGATGGCAATTGATATTGCATTTATATTCTTGGAGATTGTAGCTATCAGGGAAGCAAGTAAAAGAAATGGAGTTCCATGAATAGAAAGTCAAAGAAATTTAAAAGAAAGATGGAATTCAAGAAGATAGAATATGGTAATTGACATTGCATTTAAACTGTTAAAGATTGTATATCAGGGAAGCAAGTAAATAGAATGCAGTTCTTGGAGATTGTAGCTATCAGGGAAGCAAGTAGATAGAATGGAGTTCCACAAATGGAAAGTCAAAAGAAGATAAGAGAAAAATGGAATTCAAGGAGATAAAAGATGGCAATTGATATTTCATTAAAACTCTTGGTGATTGTAGCTATCAGGGAAGCAAGGAAATGGAAGTGAATTCCACAGTCATGAAATGCGAGTAAAGAAGCCACCGAAGTCGAAGTAACAGTTAGATTTGATTGTTTATAGAGCAAATCGTGGTGTCTTTATCGTATATGGCTACTTGGGTTCTGATTACATCAGGGAGATCGTTGATGAGGATAAAAAAAGTGTAGAAGCGGGGATAGATTTTTGAAGAACACCAGCTTTTGTATGATAGGACATGGACGCATGCACGTTCAATACGACCTTAATTCATTAGTGAAGAAGAGAGGTTAAATAATATGCCTATACACACTGTAACAGTTGCCATCCTGAAAAAGATGTTAACGAAATACTCACTAACAAAAAGGGTTTATTCTTACAATCGAAAACACCTTTCAGCTTTAACTAGGTCACAAATGAAATATATAAATGAATCTCGACAATTTTAACATTAAAAAAATGATAACAGGTTTTAAGGAAGAACGAAACAGTTGATTATAGCAAACAAATCGGCAGATCATTAACAGCATTTTGCAAAGAAAGAACATAGCAATGCTTTCAATAACCTTGGAATTATTTTGAACTATTGTTCTCATCTTGGTTGATATAGATATTATAATAAACAGAACCTTTCAACCAGGTACCATCTGGTCATCATCAGATGTCCGTTGATTGGCTGATATGGATTATCTTGTTGATTATTGCGAAATATCCTGTGAAATCAGTTATTGTTCTTTCATCTTTGATTTTGGTACGTTACTACTAATATCATCTAGTGGTCATGAGTTCAATCCTTGGTGACGTACCAAGATCCAACATGAAAGAACAATCACTGATTTAACAAGATACTCGGCAATAATAAACAAGATTCATTGTCCAGCATTCACTGCCATATTGGAAAACAAACATCACATAGCAATATAGTACTCTCTTCCTTGTTGCTAGCAAAATTTTCCTGTTTCTTAATACTCTGCTCAGCTTCTGGTATGCAGCATTAGCCATGCCAATTCGCCTTCGGATCTCAGTGTCACACTTCCCATCTTCTGTTAGAAAACTTCCCTGGTATCATTATGGTCTCCAAAATAGTATCACAATCTAAAAATATTGTTGGTTTTAAATAAAGTGAAAAGGTTTGATAAGTCGTTAAAACGAAAGAAATATCAAAAGTGCCACACGTTTTTTCCCGATTCAATACATAAAATCATACGTTGTGTTTGTCAGTACCATATGCGTCTACTAAATAAATTCCAGATTATACAATAAAAAGGGAACTAAATAACAATTGCTGATAGTTTAAGCAGCCAATTCCATAGCAAATTTCAAACAATGGTACTTTACTATCGTTAATACCCCTTCATGTCGGTTTCGCAACAGCTCAAAATTCCAAGGAGACTGTACTCCGCTTCCAACAACTAGTAATCTTTTCTTGTGTGCAATCGCGATACGAAAGAGGTCCGTGATCCATTCAACTCGAAGATCCCGCCTATTCAATAGATTTGGTTAATCATCCGTTTAAGGTCGGTCGTGATATGCAAGAATTGACTGATTTTGAACGAATACAGCAGAGGAATTCTGTCTTTTAGTCTTGGAATTTATATCGGTTTGCAGACGCCGTTGAGACGCTAGGTGAATGGCAGGCAGGTTCTGCATTAAGAGATGATTTGGCTGGATGCTAACCGAATACCCAATTGTGTTCACGGGTCAGCGAAAGATTGAAGAACAAAATTACGTTTCTGAGAAAAAAAAAGATTCTTTATATATTCTTTATATATGCAGTCCTCCTGATATTTCCTTAGTTTGTATAAATTTCTTTACTGGTAAAAAACTAATGTGACATTACGATTGAGATACCCACGTGGCAAGGGATGGTTGGATATTATCTCGATTTTCAGTTTATCTATTATATAGCCAGGAGATGAAGTCTTTGAAGTCTGGTCTTCTGTTGTGGTGCAGTGGATATCGGCTCAGAACGACAAATCGGAGAGCCGAGTTCGAATTCCAATTGAATTCGTTGTATTCAGCTACGCGCAAATACCCCTGGAAAAGGTATTAACCCAGCTCCTCACTCTCCAATTATGAGTTAAATAGCAAAACAGATAAGGTGCTATAGCCTTCGCTGGCAACCTGTCTACCGCAGAAAGTAATGGCAACCTACTGCGGGAAAATTTTCTGCCCAATCACTTTCGAGACATGATCACCCAAAACGTGTATGACGTAAGGCACTTAACTAGCTGGTTGTAGAGGTCCAGGCAGTTGGCCGCTCAAATTATATTCAGCCAACTCGACATATGGCAATATATAGTGCAGTATGGATATGCAAATTTCAGTTGCAAAAAATGGCTACACCATGATTGGAAGCAAAAGTAATATATATATATATATATATATATATCAGCATGTAGTGTGAGTATCCAAAGAATCCAAAGGAGTATCCTGTGCATACAGTGGTATGATAACTCTGTAAGAGATCTCTAAATATATATGCATATAAATACATATAGATTAAATGTAAGAAAAATTAAAATATTTTGCAAAATAAAGACGGAAGCTGATGACGGTTCGCCTGAAATAGGCCCATACTTCCGATTCACCACGAAATAACGTGTCTGCCTTAATTTGTCTTTTATATATATATATATATATATATATATATATATACATATATATATATATATATATATATATATATATATATATAATCCTTTCACCCCAAGCAAGACCGTGCGCAGGGGGGCTACATAAGAGAAGAGTGTAAGTTTAAACAGGGGGAGAGCGAAGAGAAAGACGAACAGGTTACAGGGAGTGTCAGAGAAAGCGCAAGAGAAGGATGGGAATACCATTGTGAAAACAGTTGCGAGGGTAGAGTGGGAAATGGAAAGAATAAGATACACGAGGTGATGGGGGAAAGGACGAGAGAGGGACTGGAGTCAAGTGGACAAGGAATGGGAACTAATGTTGCATTTACATTCTTGGAGATTGTAGCTGTCGGAGGAGAACGTATACGGAAGGGAGTTCCACAAGAGAGAAGTGCGAGGAAGGAAGCTGATAGAGTAGAAGTGGCGGCTGCATTTAGTTGGTCCAACTTTATATATATTCATATTTGAAATTATTTCTTTTAACGATTTTTGATCGATTCTCGTATTTAAGGTGATGTTCTGTTTATGATGAAACAGTATTATATATTTATTTCTTCCGGTCTGATTATTTACAATGAATTTTCGGCAGAATTCGAACCTGCAACTCCTATTAACATAGAGGAAGCGACCCATTGATCTGACGCGTCTTAGACCTCTCGACCACGAATGACCAACAGTCTAAACGAAGTCAAATCAAATGGTTATTTACGTATAATCGAAAATTGTGTTATATAGGCTTGATTGGAGTCCGTTTATACTGTTGGTCATTCGTGGTCGAGAGTTCTAAAATGCCTGGATAATCTATGTGGATAGGGGTCACTGGTTTGAATCCTGCTGAATGACACATTTTCGTAACAAAATTTATCGTAAATAATCAGGCCGGTAGAAATAAATATATATACTGTTTGATTGTAAACACAATATTTACTTAAATACGAGTATCGTTCAAAAATAACGTTCAAATAAATAATTTCAACTTGTTGGTTGTTTAAAACCATTTCGTTAATCTTCATATATATATATATATATATATATATATATATATATATTCACTTTCTCCTCTTTTTATATCTTTCTTCCTCTTTCTTTTCTTTTACTTTATAGATGTATAATTCCATTATTTTTTGACATGCCAAAAGATTTGAGACCAGACACCACGTAACCGATATCAATACTTATCTACAATTAATTTCCGGCCAAAATTTAAAATTTCTTTCTCTTAGATTTCTTCATTGGCTCTCTCCTCTCAATACTTTCTCACTATTTTTCACTAGTTAGTGCTGCTCTTGGGTGAGAGGGTTTGCTGTTGGTAGACCCTGTGTCTGCCAAATTGGACTCAGCACTATGCCACACAAGCGGGAGAGCACACATCCCTGTCAGACAATTTGTGCGAACATATAGCCTCTTTACGTATGTGTCCACGTAGAATCCCAGACTGCTACCCCATTTATTATTACGTGTCGAGAGCATTTGAACTTGAAGCTAACAAAACTTCGTGGGACAACAAAGACTACGGCAGAATTCATAAAGAAAACCTTTCAGAAGATTTGCATTAGATTCCGAAGTTTTCTGGGGGCTATGAAAGTCAATGGCAGTTCTAGAGAGTAAGTTTACTCTTTAGTATTTCAATATATTCTTCTATAATTTTGGTAAAGATATCTCTTAAAATTTAATTTATTTTCCGAAGATTTTTCTCCTGATGAGATGTTGAACGAAAGGGCCTTAGAGATTGTTAATAAATTCTTTGTTTTTAAAATAGTATATAAATTTTGTACCTTCAAACATTAATATATATTTATATATATATATATTTATTCAAAAACCTGTCCTTAAACATTTCGTTAAATATAACTGACAAGAAAATTTGATCAATCATTGGCTCAGCGCTGAAATTCAAAATGTCTAGGGATCATTTTATTTAAGATTTTACAGATACTATACTCTTATTCAATAACAAGGCTATGTTATGGAAGAATATTTCATACGCTCGGAACGCTGTCCATATATATATATATATATATATATATATATATATATATATATAAACATGTCACGGAAATTAACTAATTTTAACGAAACTTGATGAAAAACAAATCGACAATTTGAAATGAATTGTTTGAACATTATTTTTTAACGATACTCTTATTTAAGTAGATATTCTGTTTTCTTTTTAATTAAACAGTATTATATATTTATATCTACCGGCCTGATTATTTACGATAAATTGTTATGACAAAAATGTGTGCCATTCGGCAGGATTCGAAACTGCAACCCCGATTTACGTAGGGGAAACTACCATACAATCTACTTACGTCTTAGACCTCTCGACCACGAATAGCCTCCAGTCTAAAAGAAGTTTTAATCAAGCCTATATGGCACACATTTTCGTAATAAAAATTTATCGTAAATAATCAGGCCGGTAGATATAAATATATAATACTGTTTAATTAAAAAAAAATACAGAATATCTACTTAAATACGAGTATCGATAAAATATAATGTTGAAACAATTCATTTCAAATATATATATATATATATATATATATATATATATATATTAATGCAGGTTTCATTGAATAATATAGACAAGTTTTGTCTATTAATAAACAAAACTTGTCTATATTATTCAATGAAACCTGCATTAATGAAAAAATGCTGCCAAAATACACACAATATATATATATATATATATATATATATATATAACAGAGTCCACTTGGTGTGTAATCCGAGTAAATTCCAAACGAGACGAACACAAGAGAACTCAGTGTTAAATTCATTGCTTTAATTTAACAGAGTAAAATTTTATAACGGATTTTCGATTATTACCATAGATAATACATATTTCACCGCATCCTGATGTTCTTAACGCGGCTCGTCAGACCCAAATGGTACAACATTAGGCAATCGAAATATCCTACAGAGTGTCCATAAAGTTCGTGTGCACTTTAAACAAATTATAACTTTATTTCTATTTGCGATAGACATAATTTGTAAATTGGAGTAGAGAAAAGTAAATTTATATTTTTTATGATTTTAAACTTTTAAGAAAACTGAATGCATGGTCATCAGCAAAAAGATCAACCCAAAATGCCAAATACAGGTGGGGTATACCAGAATCAAGCAAGTACAAAAATTTAAATACCTAGGAAGTGTTCTAACAGGAGATGGAAAGTGCGACACAGAGATCCGAAGGCGAATTAACATGGCAAAGGACGCGTTCCAGAAGGTGAGTAAAGTTCTCACACACAGGAAAATTTCACTAGAAACAAAGAAAAGAGTGCTGGATTGCTATGTGATGTCAGTTCTTCAATACGGCAGTGAATGCTGGACAATATAATCGAAAATGAGGACAAAACTGGAAGCAGCGGAATTGTGGTTCTACAGAAGGATGCTGCGGATATCGTGGACTGAGCATGCAAGCAAAGAAAAAGAAAGAAAGAATGGCAACAAAAGGAAAATTAATAGTGAACATCAGGAAGAGACAACTGAAGTTCCTGGGACATGCAATAAGGAAGGAGAGCTTGGAGAACCTGATACTCACTGGCCAGACAGAAGGAAAAAGAAACAGGGGAAGGCAGCGAATAACATATTTGCAGGGCCTGATCAGGTGGATGACGGAACGGGGGTTGCGAGGTGTAGCAGGAGCAAACATACTAAAACCCACAAAGGATAGGGAGATGTGGAGGACCATGATCGCATACGTCTTGAAGGGACATAGCACTTAGAAGAAGAAGAAGATTTAAGTTTCCACGCGTCCTCCGTCATTAACAATACAATGGTTAATACGATTTTGCAGTTCACGAAAAAAAATTAGCCAGCTGATTTACACTAATGCCTGAAATCACATTAGTTATTTTAGCTTTAAAATCTTCTAATGAACTAGGTTTTATTGCATACATAATTGTTTTCACAGGCCCCCATAAAAAAATCTTATAGAGTCAAATCTGGCGAATGTGTCGGCCAATAAAATAGTTTACCACTTCCGACCCATCTGTTTCTTTATCTTAAAATTGTTGAAAATTTTGTGATAAAGAATTATTCAATAACTATACTTAAAACTAGGTACATTAAACTTTATAAACTGCTTTACAGATTATTTCTATCACAAATACTTTTTTTAAAGTGCATAAGGACATTATCGACAGTGTTATATATACATATATATATATATTTTAAAGTGCATACGGACATCATGGACAGTCTATATATATATATATATATATATATATATATATATATATATATATATATATTTGCTCTTATATAATTATATTTTAAAATGCATACGGACATTATGGACAGTCTATATATATATATATATATATATATATATATATATAGACTGTCCATATATATATATATATATATATATAGACTGTCCATAATGTCCGTATGCACTTTAAAATATATATATGAGTCTTTTATAGTCTCAGGTTTTTACTGCAGAAGCATATTTCCTGCCTTTGAGAGCTTCCGGTTAAATAATGACTCCAGAAGAATCTATCTTGGGAATCTAGATTTATTTTGTCTTATTCATAAATCCCTTCCCAACAGAGACTGAGGGATTTAATTCAGCGTTGACACAGCAGTAGTCGACATTTTTTACTGCGTATATTCGAGCACACGCCAAGTGACAGAAAATAGGTCCCATGGATAGAAAAATTTATTACACCTGTGTCAATATGACCTTAACCTTATACTCACGTCTATAAACAAAATGCGGTTCTCTACGTGGGTATATTTGACTTGGAGATTTAACGCTCCAGGATTGATTGATCAGGAGGCCGGTTCTCAAACAAAGAAGAACGATATATATATATATATATATAATGGGATATTTTTAAAGCACAGTATGTGGACAAACACATATATATTTAAGCTTTGCAATAGTTGACTTACAAAGATACAACCTGGCAATTTATAACTATCCATCCCAAGGAATGACGATGATCTCTTTCCAGCATCGACATGTCCGTGAGTGGATTTCTGAGGTGAATAACGATGTGGATGCACGCTGATGTACATATGCGCTGTAGTGTAGCGGTTGTCGTCTTGGTAACAGAAATCGGAGAGCCAAGTTCAAACTCCAGTTGAATTCGTTGCATTCACTTATGAACAAACTAGCAGTATAGCCCGGTGTTGCTCGGGTGTAATGAAATCTTTAAAACTAATCTATGGTCCTGGAGCTCAGACTCTTTGGGCGTTGGCACGAAAGACTAAAAAGAAATAGTTGTTTCCAGTTAAAGCGAAATCAAGGGAGAAAAAGGAAAAAATAAGTCGCCCATGACCTGACCAGAAGTCTAAAGAATATTTGTATGAAGTCTGGTGAGAATCGGATAAGAATTGTGGATTTGTATAAAGGACCTACAGACAGATAAACAGACACTCACACAAACATCTTGCCTTATATATATATATATATATATATATATATATATATATATATATATATATATATATTATCGATTTTCTGCACTATTGTAAGAATTGCAACCTTGAAACTTTTGAATATCGTTTCTTATATCTTTGTCTATGAGTGTATCAAATTTGATTAAAATTGGAACACTCCTATAACTCGATTTTTTCGATTATCGATTTTCGATATTTATCTAGGGTACCTCGACACAAAACCTAGCTAAGAACACTTGCAGACGCTGATAGCACAATTGTGCTAAATTTTCAAGAAAATTGGTTCAGCCGTTTCGAAGTCTATAGGTAACGGACACACAGACACACAGACACAGACAAAGTTCCATTTATAAATCATTTTAGATACCTTCTTTTTCCAGCTATGGTTTAAATAGTAGGGCAGATTAGGTTCTATAGCCTTGATTTGCAACCAGTCTACCGCAGAAAGCAATGGCATCCTACTACGGGAAAATCTTCTACTCCAAAATCAACCATCCGACCCTGCATAGAATACTGTTGACATATCTGGTCAGGCACTCCTGCTGTTCATCTCATGGTTCTTGACTGGCCCCAAAGAAGAATCTGCAATGTGATCGGTCCAGACCTGGCAACTCGACTTCTCACTTTTCTCACCGGCGGGATATGACTCCCCTCTGTCTCTTCTACAAATATTTTCATGGATTCTGCTCCGACAAACTTAGGTCACTGGTGCCCTCCTCCACAAGGATTTACTCGTGCAACCAGACTGGCAACAAGATGCCACTCATTTACAGTTAAATATACCAAATCCAACCGACAATTCTACTCTCAGCTTCTTTTCTTGCACTTCCCGCCTGTTTAACTCGCTTCCATATACTTGCTTTCCCGACAGCTACAACCTCCAGGAATTTAAAAGCAATGTAAATTCGCATTTCATATCCACCTGACTCCAGTCCTTCCCTCATCCTTTTGGCAACAACCTGTGTTTCTTGCTCTTTTCTTTTCTCATTCTACTTTCACACCTGTCATCACACCTGTGTTCCCATCCTTCTCTTGCCCTTGCTCGGATATCCCTTGTAACTGGTTCGTCTTTCTTTTCGCTCTCCTTCCGCTTAAAGTGTTATGTATCCCTCTGCGTATCAGTGCCAGTATCTCCTTGCCTGGGGTGAAACGATTAAAAAAAAAATTAATGTCTCTTTCGAGAAATGATCACCCAAGTGTATGATCATTAAGACAGCTAAGTGCATTAAGTGATACACGCTCGAAAGAGACATGATTGCCCAGTCGTATATCATAAATATTTATCCCTGCTCTAAAAGTGTATCGCCTGCTATGAAATAATTATTGATTAAGACGAATCAGATCATTTGATGACCTCCTTTATGTTGTTAGAGGTCACAAGTTCAAATCCTACCGAATGTTGTATATTTTCTTACAAAATTTCTTTAAAATGTTCAGGCCGGCAGATTTATATATAAAAATATACTGTTTAATTTAAAACAGAATATCTAGTCAAATACTTATATCTTTTAAAAATAATTATCAGACAAATAAATAAAATATGTCGGCTGTTAATCCATTTCGTTAATCCCCAGAACTTTCCGTAAAAATCTTTTTTATATGCATATTTTCAATCCGATCAAACACCAACTTTACAATGCAAAGAAAACGAGCTGATTGCATTCAATGCTTTGAAAACAAATTCCGGGCCATCAGAACTCAAACTGCTGCCAGTTACAATGAACTATGTGACGAGAATATCCATGGCGACAAAGAAAAGAGTCTTAAAGACGCTCATATCCATAGTAACGAAGAAAAAGAGCCTTACAAACGTTCATATCTCTGGCAACGTAGACAAAACAAAACAGTTAGAAGACGCTCTGCGAAAAGAAGATGGATCGTAGCTAACAGGCAAAAAGATAAGTAGAAATAATTTTCTTTGGTCGAATATCGCCGTCTACATTGAAATGACTTCATCCTCCATGTGAACATAAATTCATCTAAACTTATTTATAATAGGAACTTTTTTCTCTCTCTCTCTCTCTCTCCCTCTCTCTGTGTATGTGAGTGTGTCAGTGTGTGTGTGTGTGTGTATCCGTTACCAATAGACTCCGAAACGGCTGAACCAATTTTCTTGAAACTTTACACAGCGTCTGCAAGTGTTCTTAGCTAGGTTTTGTGTCGAGGTACCCCTCCCGATAAATATCGAAAATCGATAATAAAATAAATACGGTTCTAGAAGGAGTGGTCCGATTGTAATCAAATTTGATACACTCATAGACAAAGACATAAGAAACGATATTCAGAAATTCCAATTTTGCAGTTCTTACAATAGTGCAGAAAATCGATAATATATATACATAAAAGGCAAGATGTTTGTATATGTGGCTGTTTATCTGCCTGTATGTCTGTATTTTTTCAGGCCTTTTATTTTTGTTTTTGCTTCGGGTTGGGCTCTAAGTAGGTATAATTGTAGTTCTTAATCTCAGCCATGATACCATTTACTCAGAGGACTTATTTAGCCTTAAAAATTCAGTTTACGAAGAAAAAAATTTATTTGATATCGATAGCAGGAAATCAAAATTTGACTTACATCCATTCATTTTTCTCTCAATCTACGGTTTCGCTTTAACTGAAAACAACTATTGCGTTTTAGTCTTTAGTGCCAACGTCCAAAGAGTCTGAGCTCCAGGACCATGGATTAGTTTTAAAGCTTTCATTACACCCGACCAACGCCGGGCTATACTGCTAGTTTGGATATAAAATGATTGTCTGAGATATCACTCTCAACAAATTTATTCCCTAAGTGAACATTAATTCACCCGGATATGAAACTAATTGTCTGAGATATTGATCTCGATAAATTTCTTCTTTTACTCCATTGTGAGCATTGAATTTAAAAATATACATTTCCGTTGAATTATGAATTAAATTGTTTCGTTGCTGTTACGAACTTTTCTTTTATTAACGATATTGATGAATCGCTAATACTTTTATTTTAATGTTTTCTTTCGGTTAACCAAATTTTTGTCTGAATCCTTATTTTTACCCGAACCCCACCCCCCTGTGACAATCTGGGTATAAAATAACCGACGAAAAAAATGATTATCTTATGACACAGCAGCTGCTGTTATCAGATAAATATTCGAGTATCCTTCGAAGCATCGCCCCACCTCTTGACAACGGATGTATCTTCAGGGAAGTTCCGTGCCTTTGCAAATCGCTTAGGGCCTTATTCAAACCTGACCTCAAGTGAAAATCATCCATAATGAATAGGTAAATTTTTAGACCGTTTATAAATAGTATTCGTGGCAAAATGGATGCAATATCCGGCTTGTTCATAACATTGTGAGGAAAATGTAAAAACGATTCGTCACATCTTGTTATATTCATTTGTAAAAGGATTGTTTTTCATACATTGGAGAACATACGAAATGTTTTTACCGAAATGTTTTTAGCAGGAAAGCAGAGTTCATTGTATTTTAGTAACATCGTGTTAATTTCCCCGCCTGTTTTTGTTGATTTTATCGCGATCTTTCGGTCATTTTCGTCTCTTGAATTCTCTAATGTCTTGTTCTGTTGGCTTACACATCAAAATACGATGTTTGTTTCTGTCAGAACTTTTAAATGTCCACCTTTGACGCATACGCTGAACCTATAACCTTCTATTGATGTAAGTGACTTTAATCAGCACTCTTATTTCCGAGGTTCATGCATTTGATGTCTCCAATTCCGTTTTAGCACAGACGAAAAACGTACAAAAACCCATGGGAAAGTCGCGGTTTTCAAAAATAGGTCTGCAGAAGAACAGATCCTAATTTACAGGGGCTGTGTCTCCACATGCATTGTGCCTAAAAAAAAACACACTTCTCCACAAAATTAGGTCCCAGTCTTCAAAATCTAGAATGTGCGTTGTGGTGCAGTGGATATCGGCTCGGAACGAGAAATCGGGGAGCCGAGTTCGAATTCCAGTTAAATACATTGCATTCACTTACGCGCAAATAACCTTGGGAAAAGTATTAATCTGTCTCTTCCTTCTATAGGTAACGGACACACACACACAGACAAAGTTCTATTTATAAATTAGTTTAGATTCCATTATTTATTAAACTAATTTCAAAATATAAGTATCGTGTTTTTTTTTCTTTTCTTTAGGGGGCGGTTGGGTGGAACTGTTTTCTCTGCTGTTTATATGACGCCAATAAGCGTGAGAAAAATGAAGAGTATTTACACTATGGAAGTTTAGATTTGATGCAGAAATAGATGTATAATTTCTGAAAGGAACATCAAGCGTGTGTTTAGGGGCATGTGGACGAAACTATACACAAAAAGGCAAAATAAACTAAAACGGAAGAGCGGCATATTTAAAAGAACTCGAACTCCTTAACGGATATTGACAGATTTGTTTTAATCCATCTATCAAACTCTTCCGTTAATTCTACTCCTGCAGCTTCTTCTCTCGCACTTCCCGCCTGTGGAAATCGCTCCCGTATTCTTGCTTTCCTGACGGCTACAACCTCCAGAAATTTAAATGCAAAGTCAATACTCATCTACTAACCACTGGCCTCTAGCTCTCTCCCCACCCCTGTATAACCTTCCCTTTCTTTCCACCTATGTATCTGTCATCGCACCTGCTTTCTCAGCTTTCTATTGCTCCTTTCTAACTAGTTTGTACTCCTCACTCTTTTCTAATTAATCTTTTTACATTTATGTAGCCCCCTGCACATCAGTGGTGTTTCCGCCTTGCTCGGGGTGAAATGATTAAAATAAAATTTAAAAAAATGACATATTATCTATCTATCTATCTATCTATCTATCTATCTATCTATCTATCTATCATGCTCGTTTGGTGCGGTTGCAAGATAGAACACTCTCAACTAGTGGCATGTTTACATTTCGTGAAAACATTACACGCTATGAAACCAGATTTTCTCTGACGTGCGCAAATGAAAAACAGTCAGGTTTCAAGCCCGGATTAGAAAAGCGGTTAATCTAGCCGCACTGAAGAGTATTGATGCAGCAAAACAGACGTGTCCATGGATGGTTGATATATATATATATATATATATATATATATATATATATATATATATATATATATCCACCGATTTATGACTTTTCCTTATCTATCTATCTATGAATCTTAAATATCTATTTATTTAACTAGTTATCTATGAAGCTTAAATTATCTATCTATCTATCTATCTATCTATCTATCTATCTATCTATCTATCTATGAAACTTCAATATCTATCTATTTATCTATGAATCTTCAATATCTATCTATTTATCTATGAATCTTCAATATCTATCTATCTATCTATCTATCTATCTATGCTTTCATATCTATCGCTTTATGATTTTTCATTATCTATCTATGAATCTTCTAAATCTATCCATCTATTTATCTATCTATCTTTATGACTTTTTGTTATCTATCTATCCACCCGTCTATCAATAATTTTTTCATTATCTATCTATCTATCTATCTATCTATCTATCTATCTATCTTTTTATGATTTTCATTATCTATCTATCTATGAATCTTCTATATCTATCTATCTATCTATCTATCTATCTATCTATCTATCTATCTATCTATGTATCAATTATATATATATCTTTATGACTTTTCGTTATCTATCTGTCTATCTATCTATCTCACTATGTATCTATTTATCAATATTTTTTTCATTATCTATCTATCTATCCATCTATCTATCTATCTATCTATCTATCTATCTATCTATCTATCTAATGAGTAGTTCTTGTGATTTTCCTGTTCATCAAGAATCAAAAAGCAATACACGAAATCCACTGATTAAACTCCCTCCATCGTTTGCGTTTGCTCCCTGCAAAAGCATGCATCAGTGTGACGCATCCTTTTCGTGCATTGGCCCCAGTCCCACCGGAGCTTTCTAGAATCATCAATTACCATGCGTGCCACAAACAGCAAGCCAATCAGTTTCCCCTGATTAGAATATTACATCACATGAGAATAATCCGCGTTGAACGGGATCATTTAGCTGCGAAAGTCAGTTTGACCGCTGCCACCGGCAAGGTAATAGACTTTAGAAATCTGGAGGGATAATTATACACAAGGGACACGTAAACACGTAACTTTACATGCAATCTTACCTGCACAATCACTCGGATGTTGATCGTATATGTCTCGACTCTTGGTACACCTGTAAGTATATCGATGTATCTACATAAACCAACGACATCCACCGTTTTCTCTCTCAACACGTGTAGCAAAATAATTTCTACATTGCATTGATAAAGTTCCTTGACAGATATGCGTTGTGGTCAAGTGGATATCGACTAGGAACGAGAAGCCGGGCAGCCGAGTTCGAATTCCAGTTGAATCCACTGTATTCACTTACGCGCAAATACCCTTGGGAAAGGTATTAATCCGTCTCTTCCTTCCAGTTATGGGTTAAATAGCAAAACAGATTGGGTTCTATAGCCTTGGTCGGCAACCAGTCTACCGCAGAAAGCAATGGCAACCTACTGCGGGATAATCTTCTGCCCAGTCAGTCATGTCTCTTTCGAGACATGATCACCCAAGCGTGTATCACGTATGGCACTTAACTGACTGACTGAATATAATAGTTGAAAACATGATTAAGGCTTCTATTGGGTATAAAGTGGGGGATCGATTTCCTATTGTTTTGAAGTAATAAACTGATCCCCCACTAATTATTACATAATAATATAGTACATAACTTCCCCCGTCTAGTTATGAGTCAAATAATAGGACAGATTAGGTTTTATAGCCTTAGTCGTCAATCAGTCTACCGCAGAAAGCAATGGCAACCTACTGCGGGATAATCTTCTGCCCAGTCAGTCATGTCTCGAAAGAGACATGATCGCCCAAGCGTGTATCGCGTATGGCACTTAACTGACTGACAGATGAAACGCGTCGGCTAAAAATTGTTTTTCCTCTTGCTATTCATTTTCTTAATTTAAAGTTATAATCTTTCTAAAAATAATTTGTATATACAGTAGTGTGCAAAAGTTTTAGGGAAAGAACTATTTTATCTTTTCTGAGGCATATTGACAGAAAATAAACAATTTAATTAAAGTCATCTTTTTTGCTTTACTCAACAAATGCATTAAGAAGAAAAATACTTGTTACAAAATAAATTTAATATTTAGTATAATAGACTTTTGCTTTGATCACAGCCTTCATTCTATCAGGCATTGACATCAAAAGCTTTTTCAATATATCTAATGGTATCTCCTGCCAAGCAGCTTGTATTTGTTCCCAAAATGTGTCTTGTGAAGTAACATTAGATTTATCAATTCAAGAGGAGGGAATAAGAAAAAGTCAGTCATATCCAAGGATAATAAAATAATGAGTAGTTTCAAAATAACTTGTTTCATAGAAAATAGGACAAAATAAATATAACTTCGTTTTAATAAATTTCTTTTACACCTAGTTTTTAATAATCAATAGTTCTTTAAATTTAAAAATTTAGTAATCAATAGTTCTTTAAATTTAAAAATTTACTTGGCTTTTCACCCTGTATTTGAATTTCAGTGAGGTTTTTAGGAAAATCACCCCTGTCCTAATAATTTTGCACACAACCGGTAGTGTGCAAATGTGTTAGGACAGGGTGATTTAAATAAATTTTTTGATGCCTCATAAAAGATAAAATAGTTTTTGTCCTAATACTTTTGCACAATACTATATATATATATATATATATATATATATATATATATATATATATATATCCAGGTAAAGAGAATCAACAGTTTACAATTCCGAGTTCCTTTCTCGTTCCTTTCTCTTTATACTGTTCGTTCTCCTTTCCTTTTCTTTTCTTTTTCTTTCTCTTCTTTCCGTTTATCAAATTTATATATTTTTCTTTTTTTTGCTCTCTTTTTTGTTTTTTGAATGAGTGAAGAATTGTTTTTTGTAGATTATCGTTACAAATGTCTGTTCCCGATATGGCCACGTGAGTGCCTGTGTTTAATTCTTTTCTGGATTTTTAAAAATATTAACTTTTGTAACTTTTGGGTTTGACGAGCAGTTCTTTTCCTGCTTCGAAATACGTATTACCAATGAAATTGTAGAATATCGAAAAACTTTTTTATATTATATTACATAATACACTGTTAAATTAAACAAATAAATTTAACATTGAGTTCTTTTGAGTTCGTCTCTATCGGATTTTACCTGACTTAAATACCAAATATTCTACGTTATATATATATAGTGTATCGAGGCAGCAATTAATTTTCTAAACATATACTGTTAAATATGAGAGACAATGAATGTCTATTATGTTTAATCATGAGTCGTTCTAAACGTCGTATTTTGCCTTTAATTTCAGTTGAAAATAAAGACAAAATTTCTCCAAAATTTGGATAAGTTTTTATTAATTTTGTTCTAAGCTTTACCGTCTTAATAATCTCTCTGAAGATGGCTCATGTGAGCCGAAAGCTTAGAACCAAATTAATAAAAACTTATCCAAATGTTGGAGAATTTTTGTCTTTATTTTCAAGTGAAATTAAAGCCAAAATACGACGTTTAGAACGGCTCATGATTAAACAAAATAGACATCCATTATTTCTTATATATATATATATATATATATATATATATATATATATATATATATGCTGTTAAGTATAAGAGACAATGAATGTCTATTATGTTTAATCATGAGCCGTTCTAAACGTCGTATTTTAGCTTTAATTTCAGTTGAAAATAAAGACAAAAATTCTCCAACATTTGGATAAGTTTTTATTAATTTTGGTTCTAAGCTTTCGGCTCACATGAGCCATCTTCAGAGAGGTTGTTTAAACTGAAATATTATAAAATCCACCATCACCGACGATTTTATTTTGTGTTGACATAAAGCTCCGCTTAGCAACGGCAATAGTTACCAAAAATAATAAACGCAGTTCTTAAGTTTCCGATGCGGTTTTATGACGTCACACCGCGGGATAGCGCGAAATGACAACAAAACCATCTAGTCAAATGCAATGTAATATGTTATTTCCTGTTTTAAAGTTGATTTTATTGAGTGTTTTATTGAGTGTTGGTTGTTTAGATTTGCTCGCGGTGATATGATTAAAAAAAAGTTATGGGTTAAATAATAGGACAGATTGGGTTCTGTAGCCTTGGCTGGCAACCAGTCTATCGCAGAAAGCAATTGCACCCTACTTCGAGATAATCTTTTGTCCATATATATATATATGCTGTTAAGTATAAGAGACAATGAATGTCTATTATGTTTAATCATGAGCCGTTCTAAACGTCGTATTTTAGCTTTAATTTCAGTTGAAAATAAAGACAAAAATTCTCCAACATTTGGATAAGTTTTTATTAATTTGGTTCTAAGCTTTCGGCTCACATGAGCCATCTTCAGAGAGGTTGTTTAAACTGAAATATTATAAAATCCACCATCACCGACGATTTTATTTTGTGTTGACATAAAGCTCCGCTTAGCAACGGCAATAGTTACCAAAAATAATAAACGCAGTTCTTAAGTTTCCGATGCGGTTTTATGACGTCACACCGCGGGATAGCGCGAAATGACAACAAAACCATCTAGTCAAATGCAATGTAATATGTTATTTCCTGTTTTAAAGTTGATTTTATTGAGTGTTTTATTGAGTGTTGGTTGTTTAGATTTGCTCGCGGTGATATGATTAAAAAAAAGTTATGGGTTAAATAATAGGACAGATTGGGTTCTGTAGCCTTGGCTGGCAACCAGTCTATCGCAGAAAGCAATTGCACCCTACTTCGAGATAATCTTTTGTCCAGTCAGTCATGTCTCTTTCGAGATATGATCACCCAAGCGTGTATCAGGTATGGCACTTAACTGACAGACATAATTCGGACTACTTGCCATTTGTACGACGTTTCGGCCGTTGTACATTCTGGCCGTCTTCAGATGCTAGGAATTTTGAACCGAACCCTTTATTACAATCACTGGGGTATATCACTCTCATTCCTCGCGCAAAGTCTCTTTAGGTAGTCATGAATTATCCCGCTCTAACCGGACACTCTACCACTGCTGTAGCCTTGTATTGAAATCATATATCTTTGGGTCAGGTCGCTGGAACTAACCAATGTCTATATCCACGTAACTTATTCCTAGCACCTGAAGAAGGCCGGTGCATACAACGGCCGAAATGTAGTACAAATGGCAACAAAGATGAGGAGAATAGTCCGAATAATGTAAATAGCGTAAGAGGATTGATATTTCATAACTGTTGACAGTTTTTGTTCGTAAAGAAATTTTCCTGTTTCCTAATAATTGCTTAGCTTTTGAAAGGCAGGTTTTGCCATTTTAAATGCTTCTTCGGATTTTAATCCATTAAAGAAATAAAAATCACTTTCATGTAATCTCTTGTTGTTATGTCCTCGGATAAAAAAATAAATGAAATTAATATTTCTTTTATTGGTAATTGACGGATATCCCCAGCGTTAAACTATAGAATGGCCAATTTCTATCTTATAATTATAAATAAATGACCTCAAATAAACCGACGTCAGCTCCTCTCTTTGTCTCAGAATTTGTTTAATGTTCCTCTTTTTGAATCTTCCTGCTATTTGACTGCAACTGTTGCAATTCCGTTTTCGAT
This sequence comes from Ascarosepion bandense, assembly GCA_037127315.1. Lineage (NCBI taxonomy): Eukaryota > Metazoa > Mollusca > Cephalopoda > Sepiida > Sepiidae > Ascarosepion > Ascarosepion bandense. The sequence continues at coordinate 2,476,532 of JBBBDQ010001309.1, forward strand.
TGTTTTATTGATTTCTTTTCCGTTTTTTTAGTGGTATCACGCGATAGCTGACCGCCAACAGTGTGTCTTTTGATCGCAGTATCCGTTAATGTTAATCGCTCTGATTTGGTGGCGTATTAACAGGCGTATAAAAACAGTGGATATCGTTAGGAAGACGAAACATCGGAGAAAAGTTTAAATATTCTTTTATGAAATGGAAAACTTAACTCATTTATTTAAAAAAAAAGACAGATTTACTTTTATTAAGACACTTATGATTTTTTTTATTATATGCACTCTTATGGTCCTGGGTATGACAATAGACTACTTCTGGCAGCAACGAGGTTGATCTGATTGGGAGGTTGTGAGGAGCATAAAACCAACTATTAATTGCTGTTGTTCTCAGGTCCACCCTGAACCGGGGTGGCAGCATTTGTTAGGTTTTCCAACTATGGGTAAATAGTTTATCCCAAACTGTGGTCAAAACACTATCTAAACTTATTTATAAATGAAACTTTGTCTGCGTTTGTGTGTGTGTGTCTGTGTGTGTGTCCGTTACCTATAACTCCGAAATGGCTGAACCGATTTTCTTGTAAATTTACACATTTGTACTATAAGCGTCTGCGAGTGGTTTTCGCTAGGTTTTGTGTCGAGGTACCCCCGATAAATTTCGAAAATCGAAAATCGAAAAAATCGGCTTATAGAACAGTGGTCCGATTTTAATCAAATTTGATACACTCATAGACAAAGACATAAGAAACGATATTCAGAATTTTCTAGGTTGCATTACACGACGTAAAAATCTTATTTGATATCGATACCAGAAAATCAAAATTTGACTTACATCGATTCATTTTTCTTTCAGTCTACGGTTTCGCTTTAATTGGAAAGAACTATTGCTTTTTAGTTTTTCGTGCCAACGTCCAAAGAGTCCAGGACCATGGATTAGTTTTAAAGCTTTCATTACACCCGAGCAACGCCGGGCTATACTACTAGTAAAAATATAAGAATAGACCTTTATAAAAATATATACATTTTTTATGGAAAAATATTACAAACAATACATTTTTTAAAGAAAAAAAAACTGGATGACATCTTCGGTTTGCTAAATAAAACAAAAATTAATTAATAAAAAAATTTTCTTTAAAATCTGACTAAGTCAACCTTCTCACTTTAACCATACATTAAACAAAATCTTAAACCCCTACCTTTTTGGCATTAAATAACCCACAGATGTTGATATGTTGCTAAACTCAAGCTCAAACTCATATCCACTCTTAGATTTATTTTCAAATTGAAGCCATTATTATATTCAATTTTGCACTAAACCAAATCGCGAAATGAAAGTTGTCTTGAACGGACACTCTTCTGAATCATTTTCTCCTAATCGAAGTGTACCCTAGATATATCCTTGGATCTTATTTGTTCTTAATAATCATAAATGATTTTTCTGATAGCTTCAACTTTCAACTGCGTATTTGTGCTCGTAACACAAATATTTACTCCTGTCTCAGTAGTAAATCTGATCAATACGATAATTTCACATTGAAGCTGATCTGAAAAGTGACTTAAAATTTGTTGTTAACTAGGGCAAGGAATGACTTGTTCATTTTAACACCACAAACGACTCTTTTCTCTATTATTTCTGCTTTACTTACATCGGATTTCCGAAAATGAATTGGTTCTGGATATGACCGTAAACTGCATCGGAGAGAAAGGCCTCTGATTAGGAGGTTGTGAAAAGCATAGATCCACGTCTTAATTGCTGTTCTTCCCAGGCCCACCCTGACTCGGAGTGGTAGCACCTGTTACGGTCCCATCTATGGGCAAATAGTTAACCCCCAAACTAGGGTCAAAACACTATGAAAGTATAAAAATAGACTTTTATAGAAAAATATACATTTTTTTAAGAAAAAATATTACCAACAATACATTTTTAATACAAAACTAGAAAACATCTTCAGTTTCTAAAAAAATTAATCAAAACGGATTAAATCAACTTTTTCACTATAACTGAACTTTAAAAAATAACTTAAAACACTACCTTTTTGGCATTAAATAACCCACAGAGGTTGATATGCCGTTAAACAAAACTCAAACTCAAAATCTGACTAAATCAACCTTCTTACTATAATTGAACATTAAAAAACAAATACCTTAAAACGCCACCTTTTTGGCATTAAATAATCCACAGAGGTGTTGATATGCCGTTAAACAAAACTCAAACTAAAAATCTGACTAAATCAACCTTCTTACTATAACTGAACATTAAAAAACAAATACCTTAAAACGCCACCTTTTTGGCATTAAATAACCCACAGAGGTGTTGATATGCCGTTAAACAAAACTCAAACTAAAAATCTGACTAAATCAACCTTCTTACTATAACTGAACATTAAAAAACAAATACCTTAAAACGCTACCTTTTTGGCATTAAATAACCCACAGAGGTGTTGATATGCCGTTAAACAAAACTCAAACTAAAAATCTGACTAAATCAACCTTCTTACTATAACTGAACATTAAAAAACAAATACCTTAAAACGCCACCTTTTTGGCATTAAATAACCCACAGAGGTTGATATGCCGTTAAACAAAACTCAATCTCAGACTCCGAAAATGAATAGTCTCCTAAAATGAGCCACACCTGTGTCGCACTACGGGCTATACACCCTCACTGAGTCAGGAGAGTAGTTTCAGAGGGCAAAGGAAAGAAGTTGTCAACTAGTAATTACAAATATTTTAAATGAATTGTGGTAACAAAACATCCGATGTGACTAACTCATGGTTAATCATCCGAGAGCCCCACTTTTTGCATCGTATCAGAATGGCTGATACTAACCACCAACATAGTGACTCGTTGAGTTAATATTCTCGGCTGCCATGAAGTGAAAGAAATTATATTTCTAGGTATGTTGCTAAGAAAGTTGGCCCCCTTTGATGTTTTGAGCAATTTGTTTCTTCTGATTAGCCAAATGCAGACGACAATTCTACTCCTGCAGCTTATTCTCTCGCACTTCCCGCCTGTGGAACTCGCTCCCGTATTCTTGCTTTCCTGACGGCTACAACCTCCAGAAATTTAAATGCAAAGTCAATACTCATCTACGAACCACTGGACTCTAGCTCTCTCCCCACCCCCGTATAACCTTCCCTTTCTCTCCACCTATGTATCTATCATCGCACCTGCTTTCTCAGCTTTCTATTGTTCATTTCTAACTAGTTTGTACTCCTCACTCTTTTCTAATTAATCTTTTTACATTAATGTAGCCCCCTGCACATCAGTGGCATTTCCGCCTTGCTCGGGGAGTGAAATGATTAAAAAAAAAGTTATATATCTATAAATTTACTATTCGTTCATGCGTTAAATATTATTGCCACAATTTCTTTTTTAATCATCTCACCCCGATCAAGGTGGTAACGCCACTGATGTGCAGGGGGCTACATAAGAGTAAAAGCATAAGATAGAAGAGACTGAAGAGAAAGACAAACCATTTAGAAAGGAGCAAGTGAAGGAAGGGAATAGAGGTGTGGTGACAGTTGCAGAGGTGAAGAGAAAGGAAAGGATATACAGGGTGGTGGGGAAAGAACTAGGGTCAAGTGGTTAAGAAATGAGTATTGACCTTGCATTTAAATTCTAGGTTGTAGCGGTCAGGAAAGCAAGAATAAGCAAGCAAGTTCCACAGGCAGAAAGTGAGAGAAAAGAAGCTGCAGGAGTAGAATTGGTTGATCTCACTGTGAATGGGTGAAACCCAGTTGCCAGTCTGGTTATATACCTGCTATATACACTACCGGCCAGAATTATGTCTTAAAAATTATGTATTTCATGAAAAATAAAATATTTAAAAATTTTACAATACAATTATATTGAACTGTTTTTAATATAACTGTGTACCGGTCTTACTTAATTATGACCAAAAACTAATGATATATATATATATATATATATATATATATATATATATACTAGCAGTATATCCCGGCGTTGCAATGGTGTAATGAAAGCTTTAAAACTAATTCATGATCCTGGAGCTCACACACTTTGGATGTTGGCACGAAAGACTAAAAAGCAATAGTTGTTTCCAGTTAAAACGAAACCGTAGACTGAAAGAAACATGAATGGATGTAAGTTAAATTTTGATTTCCTGCTATCGATATCAAATAAGATTTTCCGTCGTAAACTGAATTTTGAAAGCGAAAATGGTAGCATGGCTAAGACTAAGAACTACAATTATATCTATTTAGAGCCAAACCCGAAGCAAAAACTAACATAAAAGGCTGGAAATAAAGACATACAGGCAGATAAACAGACACACACACAAACATCTTGCCTTATATATATATATATATATATATATATATATATTATCAACTTTCTGCATTATTGTAAAAACTGCAACATTGAAACTTCTGGATATCGTTTCCTATGTCTTTGTCTATGAGTGTATCAAATTTCATTAAAATTGGACCACTTCTTCTATAATCAGAATTTTTCGATTTTCGACATTTATCGGGGGTACCTTGGCACAAAACATAGCTAAGGACACTTGCAGACGCTTATTGTACAACTGTGTAAATTTCCAAGAAAATCGGTTCAGCCGTTTCGGAGTCTATAGGCAACGAACACACAAACAGGCACACACACAGAGACAAAGTTCCATTTATAAATAAGTTTATATATATATATATACTACCGGCCATAATTATTAGGTGACCTCAGTGTTTTAAAAAATGATGTTTTTCATCGTAATTTTTAGCCTTCCAACGGTGACAAAACATGTAGACTATGACAGGTGGAAAAGCTAGATATCATGATATAGTCTCAAACGAAAATGGTTGACTAAAAATGAAAGAACAGACATTATGACCACATGTAACCATATTAACAAATACCAATTAGGATCACACAATGATTGATGAAAATGTTCTAACTTCTAATTTTGAAAATTGCGCGTTCATAAAAATCCCTGTTACGTGAGCGTTTTAAAAAAAACCGAAATATCAGTTATTATGAATCGCCCGAGGACAGCCAAAGGGTAGAAGCCTAGGTTGCGTAATAACTCGTTTAAAATGAATAATATTCAAAAACTCCACAATACAATTGTATTGAAATTTTTTAATACAACTGCGCATTTGTCTAATTTAATTATGAGCAAAAACTAAATGTATGTATATTTGTCATCCACATGCAAGCCTATTTTGCTCATCACAGCTCATCAGTGGGGCTAGCCATCTACTTGCCATTGAAACTCGACCGATTTGGTGTCAGTCGGAGTCTCTACTCCCTAAAATATAGAATGAAGGAGGTGAACTTTTAGCGTGTTATATACATATATATACTACCAGCCATAATTATTAGGCCACCCCATTGTTTAAAAAAGAAAAATGATGTATTTCATACTACTTTTTAGTATTTATTGCCAAGTAAATAATTGTAAATGAAAATACAATGCTTCTTTTGTCAATATTGCACAATAACATGTGCATCAAATAAATTTATAAATATTTAATAATTACCTACACTGCAGTTTCATCAATCAAAGAATGAAGAAAATTTAAGATGATTTGGACGAGTTCATCTTTGTTTCCTTGCCTTGTAAAATTCTTCAAAGTAATAATAACAAAAGAACCATTCTTTTTTCATTTACAATTATCCATTTGGCAATAAATACTAAAATATTATGAAATACATCATTTTTTAAAACACTGGGGCGGCCAATTAATTATGGCCGGTAGTGTATTTAGAAATTCTTGTTAAAATTTAAAGAAGAATCAGCAGTATTATTACCCCTGAGCGGGCGTTCCGTTTCAGTTACTTTATCACGGACGTGGTGTAGCACACTTGCTGTCCCAGGAAATTCACTTGTCTCTTCCTGATGCTGAATATTAATTTTCTTTTCGTTGCCATTCTTTCCAAAACCTTATTACTGCTCACATGCTCGGTCTATGATACCCCCAGCATCCTTTTGTAGAACCACATTTCCGTTGCTTCAAGTTTTTTTTTTAGCTTCGATGATATTGCCCAACATTCAATGCTTTATTGAAGAACTGACATCGCATAGCAATCTAGCACACACTTCCTTGTTTCTAGTGAAATTTTTCTGTCTAGGAGTTTACTTAGCTTCTGGAACGCGTCCTTCGCCATGCCAATTCGCCTTTGGATCTCTGTGTTGCATTTTCCATCTCCTGCTAGAACACTTCCCAGGTATTTAAATTTTTGTACCTGCTTTATTCTAGTATACCCGACCTGTATTTAGCATTTTGGGTTACTCTTTTTGCTGATGACCATGCATTCAGTTTTCTTGCAGTTTATTCGTAGTCCTTTTTTTGTCACTCTCTTCAGCTACCTTCTGTAGGAGGTCTTGTCGTTTCTTTTCCGTGTCTGCTATCAGCACTGTATCATCTGCGTATCTTATGTTGTTCAAATTGTGGCCTCCGATTATCAATCCTGGCATAGCATCTAGGGTCTTAGTTGCTGCAAATTTTAAAGTCATTAGAAAGTCATAAAATGGGTTTGAAGCTTTCAAACTTATCAAACTTCTTTCACTCCAGTAATGAGCCAGTTTTTATCAGTTAGTTTGTGATTAGTAAGCGTCATCTTTACTTCCAAACCGCATCTCAATCAATGCTATGAACCTAAATTTGTGTTTGCGGTGTACGAGAAACTGCCAAAATCTTCTTGTGTCGCTATTTTGTAAATAAATGCGTGTATTAAAATAATTTTCCACGCCTGCCAAAACCTCATGAAAGTGTGGAATCACGTTCTTCTGCATTCGTCGGTCGGGAATGTGCTCAGGTAAACAACTTCTGCTGGAGTAGAATTGTCGGTTACATTTGCCTATTTTGACGGTAAGTGTGGGACCCACTTGCTAATCTAGTTGCACAAGTAAGTTGATAAGCGAGGGGGACCCAGATAATGAAGCTTGTCAAAACCGAATCCTCATTTAGATCTTGTCAAGAAACCCAAGATGAACAGCAGGAGAGCCTGACCAGATATGGCAATAGTACGGACGAATAATATATTTATGAATAGACAACATTTAAAAAAAACTTGCTGGCACGACAGAGTGACCCAACCTCCTTAGCGGTAGATATATCTATTGGTTCTGTATATTTATTCCACTTGAGATCACTGAGACAGTGATGCCGAGGAACGCAGTACTGCTTTCGGGGAGACTAGCGTGATCCATATAAATGGAAGGTAGGAAAGCTTCCTTATAGTGGATAATAGAGAGCAGCTTCGTCTTGGAAGCATTAAAATTTACAAGCCATTTCTTATCTCAAACCATCACAGGTTGAAGGTCCATTCCAAGAGCAGAGGCTAGATCTATTTTGTTTCCCTAAACAGATTTCTTACTGAGACAGAAGATATCGGTGGTGGCATATGCGTAGATGCCAACGAAAAAAAAAAAAAAAAAGAAAAGAAAAAGTGGAAACAACAAGAGTTAACGGGTAAATCTACGTACCTCAAAACATTCTGGGTCAGGGTGGAACATGAGACATAGGAACAACAAGCTTTATAGGGTAGTTATACGTTTTTCAAAACATCCCGGGTCAAGGGGGAGATTGGGACCTGGAAACAGCAAGAGTTAACGGGGAGTTCTACGATCTTCAAGACATTCTGGGTCAGGGCAGAAACTGGGAACAAAAAAAGTTAACGCGTAGTCCAACGCTGCTCAAAACATCCTGGGACCAGGAAACAAGAAAAATTAACGGGTACTTCTACGCTCTTCAAGACATCCTGGGTGAGGGCGGAACCTGAGAACTGGGAACAACAAAAGTAAACGGGTAGTTCTACGCTTCTCAAAACATCCTGGATGAGGGCGGAACCTGGGAACTGGAAACAACAAAAATTAACGGGTAGTTCTACGCTCCTCAACACATCCTAGGTGAGGGTGGAACCTGGGACCTGGGAACAACAAGAGTCAACGAGTAATTCTACACTCCTCAAAACATCCTGAGTGAGGGCGGAACCTGGGACCTGAAAACAACAAGAAGTAAACGGGTAGTTCTACGCTTCTCAAAACATCCTGGATGAGGGCGGAACCTGGGAAATGGAAACAACAAAATTAACGGGTAGTTCTACGCTCCTCTAAACTTGCAACCCTGCGAACGAAGGCCTTGATTCTGGATTGTCGCTGGGGTTTCTACCTTCATTAATGTTTTGAAACTGTCTATTTAGCTATTATACAATATGTACAAGAGAATTGATTTTTTGCAGAATAGCGAACCGCAAATTTATGGATGTCTATAATATGATAAAAAATATTTTAAAAATATAATATTTAAGACAATGGTCTTTAAGGAATGACAAGTGCGGTTTTGATTTGTTCCGGAAAAGTATACGCAATTCCGATTTATAAATAGAATCGAAAGGTAACCATTATATATTTAAGAGAAAATATTTTAGACTAGCAGTATAGCCCAGCGTTGCTCGGGTGTAATGAAAGCTTTAAAACTAATCCATGGTCTTGGAACTCAGACTCTTTAGACTTTGGTACGAAAGACTAAAAAGCAATAGTTGTTTCCAGTTAAAGCGAAACCGTAGACTGAAAGAAAAATGAATGGATGTAAGTAAAATTTTCATTTCCTGGTATCGATATCAAATAAGGATTTTCGTCGTAAACTGAATTTTGAAGGCTAAATAAGTCCTCTGAGTAAATGGTATCATGACTGAGACTAAGAACTACAATTATACCTACTTAGAGCCAAACCGGAAGCAAAAACAAAAATAAAAGGGCTGAAAAAATACAGACATACAGGCAGATAAACAGACACGCACACAACCATCTTGCCTTTTATATATATATATATATATATATATATATATATATTATCGATTTTCTGCACTATTGTAAGAACTGCAACCTTGAAACTTCTGAATATCGTTTCTTATGTCTTTGTCTATGAGTGTATCAAATTTGATTAAAATCGGACCACTCCTTCTATAACCCGATTTTTTCGATTATCGATTTTCGATATTTATCGGGGGTACCTCGACACAAAACTTAACTTAGAACACTCGCAGACGCTTATAGTGCAACTGTGTAAATTTTCAAGAAAATCGATTCAGCCGTTTCGGAGTTTATAGCTAACGGACACACACACAGACACACACACACACACACACATACACACACACACAAAGTTCCATTTATAAATAAGTGTAGATTTACAAAACAAAAAAGGAAAAAAGAAAATAAAAATAAAATTCTTTTCAAATATATTAATTCCATTTTTTAACTTGCAAATCAATGTCCAATAGGATTGTGAGCGTGAAAAACAAACAGACACATGAGACTAGATTAGCATTTGTTTCGTTTACATTTTGGAAGTTTGTCTATTTTGGTTAACCTTGTTTAAACAGACTCTCTCTCACCTGTCTCTTATTTCCCCCCCCTCTCTCTTTCTCTATCACTCACCGCACACATACACATGCGTTATAGACCAAAAGTTTGGGATTATTTTCTGGAAATCGACTAAAACTTGGAAGGTGCGTGCTTTTGAAAATCCTGTTTTATAATCTACCATTAGAGCGCTGAGGACTTACGCTTCATTCAGGTTTTCATGATGATGATGTTCATCACCATCCTCATCTAATAATAATAATAATAATGCAAATATCGAAATACTATCAAAATCAAAATCAATATCCAAGAATCTGTTACCCGACCACAGGTATTTACTAGTGCTACTAGATTGGCATCAAGGTTCCACCCTTTTACCGTCGAAATAGTTAATAGTAACTTTCTCTTCTACTCTAACAGTTTCTTTTTTCGCACTTGCCGTTTGTGAAACACACTTCCATTTCATAGCTACAATCTCCAAAATTTTAAATGCAACGTGAACTGACAGCTTTTATTTACTTATCTCTTATTTTTTTCTTCGACATCCTCTGTACCTTTTTTATTCTCTTACTGTACCTCCCTGCACACCAGTGGCATTTCTGCCTTGCAAGGGGTGAAATGATTATATATTAAAAAAATGTGGCGCATGTAACAACAATAATTTCAATTGTAGATAGAGTCCTCAAATTGATTGAAAAATGGTTCATAAGACTTACTGAAGAGATTCCTGGTAGCCCAATATCTTAAAGAATTACAAGCTCTAACAAAAACCAGTAAACTGATAATCGCCAGGAAATGAGAAGGTGCTCAAAATTTGGCTCCGTCATCTGCCATCAATTCAGAGAACTCATGCGGAATTTTCATGAATATCTAAACTTATTTATAAATGGAAGTTTGTCTGTGTGTGTGTGTGTGTGTGTGTGTGTGTGTGTGTGTGTGTGTGTGTGTCCGTTACCTATAGAATCCAGAACCGATTTTTTTGAAATTATACACAGTTGTACTATAAGTTCTACGAGTGTTTTTAGCTAGGTTTTGTGTCGAGGTACCCCAATAAATATCGAAAATCGATAATCGAAAAAATCGGGTTATAGAAGGAGTGGTCCGATTTTAATCATATTTGATATACAAAACGAAAATTTGATACATTCATAGACAAAGACATAAGAAACGATATTCAGAGGTTTCAAGGTTGCAGTTTCTTACAATAGTGCAGAAAATAGATAATATATATATATATGTATAAGGCAAGATGTTTGTGTGTGTGTGTTTATCTACCTGTATGTTTGTATTTTTTCAGCCATTTTATTTTAGTTTTTTGCTTCAGGTTTGGCTCTAACTAGGTATAATTGTAGTTCTTAGTCTCAGTCATGATACCATTTACTCAGAGGACTCATTTAGCCTTCAACTTTCAGTTTACGTAAAAAAAAACTTATTGGATATCGATGGCAGGAAATCAGAATTTGACTTACATCCATTCATTTTTCTTTCAGTCTACGGTTTCGCTTTAACTGGAAACAACTATTGCTTTTTAGTCATTCGTGCCAACGTCCAAAGAGTCTGGGTTCCAGGACCATGGATTAGTTTTAAAGCTTTTATTACACCCGAGCAACGCTGGGCTATACTGCTAGTTAAATAATAACCCGAATGAAATTTCAGAATGGGTGACTGAATGGATATATATATATATACATATATATATATATATATATATATATATATAGGGAGCCAACGAACCTACCCAGGTTTCACCAAATTGGATCTTTATGGAAAGTTGGCCCTCTATTTTACGTAGCATGTCTAATTCATAAAGGTGTCGATTGTGAATAGGGCGTATCCTAACTTCACTCGCTCCATGTTTATAAGGTTATAATAGTGCTTGATAGAATTACTTAGATCTAAGATAAATATAAACTTGTTACAAAGTAAATAACTAACCTAGAGGGCCAACGAACCTACCAAAGTTTCACCAAATTGGATCTTCAGGGAAAGTTTGTTTGCTTTACTTGCGTATTGAGCGCTTTTTGCTTTAGGTTACTCTTCTCGGGTTTTTTTCTTTGGGCTATGTACTCTGACTGATGTTCAAGTGCTTAGCTCGTTCTTTTTTTTATGACCATTTTTTCCTTCCGCGTATGTACTCGGAGGGTTTTTCGAAACGAGTATAACGACAAGTTTATATATATATATTTTTTTTTTCTAAACATATACTGTTAAATATAAGAAACAATGAATTTCTATTATGTTTAATCATGAGCAGTTCTAAACTTCAGAGGGGTTATTAAGGCGGTAATACAGTAACATCCACCATCAGCGACCATTTCATTTTGTGTTGACATAAAACTCCGCTAGACAACGGTAATAGTTACAAAAATAACGAACGAAGTTCTTAAATTTGCAATGCGGTTCTATGACGTCACACCGCGTGATAGCGCGAAATGACAACAAAACCATGTATTCAAATGCAATGTTATGACCGAATTTAAACTTGATTTTATGTGTTGTTTGGATTTAATGTACATGGCCTTCAATATCTGAAGGTTCTTCTTACTGTGTGTATGAGTAAGGATTATTTTATTGTTGACTAAAATCTGTCTGATATTACCTACATGTTTATGTTTTTCTCTGAAGATGGCTCATGTGAGCAGAAAGCTTAGAACCAAATTAATAAAAAATATAAAAGGAGTGGTCCGATTTTAATCAAATTTGATACACACATAGACAATGGCATAAGAAACGATAGTGCAGAAAATTGATAATATATATATAATACAAATAAACTAGAATTCGTAAGTTTACACTAATCAAAATAAACATAAATATTCGAAAAGATGCCAACAAACAGAACCTAAATCCGTCAAAATCCGACGAGAAATATGTCGTCGGATATTGGGGATGAAAAAAAAGAAACCAACGGAAAAAGAACAAACAGTCAAGCATCCGCAGGAAAGAAAAAAAAAACCAAGACGGAACCTAAACATCAGAAAAAGTGCTCGATACGAAAGTACGGGAGTAGAGCAAGAACACGAAAAATCTATAAGATTTTTATAATCTATAAAATGTATAGATTTTTCGTATATATATATATATAAATATATATATAAGGCAAGATGTTTGTGTGTGTGTCTGTTTATCTGTCTGAATGTCCTTTATACAAATCCACAATTTTTATCCGATTCTCAGCAAACTTCACACAAATATCCTTTATGCTGAGTCAGCTCCAGATCCATGGATTAGTTTTAAAGCTTTCATTACACCCGAGCAACGCCGTATTATACTGCTAGTATATATATATATATATATATATATATATATATAAAATTTGTAAACAACCTATTACGCAACCCATATTTTTAACTTTTCGCTGTCTCTAGGCGATTTATAATAACAAATTTTGTCACTGTATAATATAGTGGAGTATAATAAAAATAAAAGTATAATATAGTAGAGTATAATAAAAATAAAAGTATAATATAGTGGAGTATAATAAAAATAACCAACGATGGCAAAATATGTCGACTTTGACAGGAGGAAAGGGTAGCGTTTATATTATTCCCAAACGAAAATGAATGACTAACAATAAAAAAAAACAGAAATTATGATCAAGTGTAACCCTATCAACAAATTCCAATTAGGATCATACAATCATAGATAAAAAATATTCTATCTCTCCTAATTTTTAAAGTTGCGCGTTCATAAAAAAAAGTCGCTATTACTTGAGCGTTTTTAAGAAAAATACTGAAAAAATGGTTTATTATAAATCGCATGAAGACAGCTAAAATGTAGAAACCTGGGTTGCGTAATAACTCGTTTATAAATTAAAAATATACAAAAACCCCACAATAAAATTGTATTGAAAACGTTGTCATACAACTGCGCACTAGTCTAATTTAATTATTAGCAAAAACTAAATATATATATTTGTCACCCACATACAAGCCATTATCTCTGTATCACAGCTCATCAGTGTCGCTAGGCATCTACTTGCTTCTGATCTACTCCCGAAACCATCGAATGACAGAGGGGAAACGTTAGCGTGCTATATATAAATGGTGTATACACACACACACCAAACACCGGAAGAGCTCAGTTTTTTGCTGAAGACTAACGCGTAAATCGCAGAAGTGGTTTTTGCTTTTAAAATTGTCTTCTCCAGAGAGCTCAGTTGTAATGAGAGCAGAATATATTTGTCATCCACATACAATCCTGTTTCACTGTATTACAGCTCATCAGTGTGGCTAGACATTTACTTGCTTCTGATCGGGATCGAAACCAGACTGATTCAGTCGAAGTCTCTATTTCCTAAAACATAGAATGAGGGAGGACAAATTTTAGTGGGTCATATATAAACGGTGTATACATACACCAGTCACCGAAAGAACTCAATTCATTGCTGAAGAGTATATATATATATATATATATATATATATATATATATATATATATATAACGGCCATGTCACGTTGGATACACCGGTTCCCGCTCGTTAAGCGACGTTGAACCTGGTCAGTACTTAGGCGGGTGGCCACTTGGGAATGCCAGGTGCTGTTAGGATGTGCGGTGGATGTCGGCTTGGAGGGGGAAATCGGTGAGCCGAGTTCCAATTTCAGTCGAGCACGCTGCATTCACTTGCGCACTGGTACCCTTGGGAAAGGTATTAATCCGTTCGTTCCCTCCAATTATGGGTTAAATAATTGAAATCTGCTGTTCGTGCGATTTGTGGCAGTCATCTGCACCAATTGTTTGTTATCAGCAGTTCCAAGAAGTGTGGATGGTACTACACAATGCCTTCACCACTATAAACAAATCTCTGTGTGGTTGTCTTGCTGGAAAAAGGTTGGACCCTCATACGTTGAACGCGACGGGAGAATCCATTATTATATATATTACCGGTTATAATTATTGGGCGATCTCAGTGTTTGAAAAATATGATGTATTTCATACTATTTTTTATTATTTATTGCTAAGTCAATAAATGTAAATGAAAATAGAATGGTTATTTTGTTAATACTGCACAATAGCATGTGCATCAAATGAATTTATAAATATTTAATATATACCTATATTGCAGTTTCATCAATGAAAGAATGAAAGAAATTTAGGGTTATTCGGACAAGTTCATCTTTGCTTCTTGCCTTGTAAAGTTTTGCAAATTAATAATAAAAAAAAGAATCATTCTATTTTCATTTTGCAATAAATACTAAAATGGTATGAAATACATCGTTTCTTTAAAAAAAAACTTGGGTGGCCCAATAATTATGGCTGGTGGTGCATATACATATATTAGAGACACGATGGGCATAGTGGCATGAAACGAAGAGCCGAAATCAATTTCAAGTCGAATTCATTACATTCACTTAAGGACCAATACTTAAAAAAAAGTACGAATCCATCTACTTTACCAACTAGCAAGCTATGCGTAAATAGCAGTGACTGGACCATGTAGCTTCGAGTTGCAGCTGGTTTAAGAGAAGGAAAAACTTTAATTAAAATAACCCTGAGGAGGAACATTTGAGAACATTGCGACGCGCTGTGCATCATATCTATGTATTTGGATTTTTCAAAAAATGTTTTCGTTTCTCTACAAGGCCTTAACGATAAAGGTCAAATTATGTATGTTAGTGCTCCGGCATTTTTCTTTCTAAGGACTTAACTACTGAGCCTTCATACATCGATAAATAAACTATTATAATGCAAATTGAGCTATTGTGAAAATAACGACATATATTTTGTAGCAAATTGGTATGAAATGAGGTTTAAGAAATTAGAACACATTTTCAATTGTTACCCCATTTTGTGTACAACCAACGTTGCGCATTTCATCGATCTATTGACAGACTAGACAGACTTTGAGGTACGCGCTCAGCATCTCCCACTTGAAGAAACATTATGTAGTGTTTATAGAATTCTAAAAAAGGATAATGCTTTAAACTTTTGCTTGTTTTATAAACTCTCATGTAGTACAAAGGCAAGGATGCGCAATCCGAATATATATATATATATATATATATATATTTTTTTTTTTAATCATTTCACCCCGAGCAAGGCAGAAACGCCACTGATGTGCAGGGGGTTACATAAATGTAAAGAGATTAATTACAAAAGAGTGAGGAGTACAAGCTAGTTAGAAAGGAACAATAGAAAGCTGAGAAAGCAGGTGCAATGACAGGTACATGGGCGGAGAGAAAGGGAAGGTTATACAGGGGAGGGGAGAGAGCTAGAGGCCAGTGGTTAGTGGATGAGTATTAACTTTGCTTTTAAATTTCTGGAGGTCGTAGCCGTCAGGAAAGCAAGAATACGGGAGTGAGTTCCACAGGCGGGAAGTGCGAGAGAGGAAGCTGCAGGAGTAGAATTGTCGTCTGCATTTGGCTAACCTGACTGTGAATATATATATATAATTATTTTTATAGAAAAACGTACAAAGAAAACAGTATCACTAATGACTAAAATCAAAGTCCTACCGCTAACAAAACGTTAAACAATCGCCACTTCGGTCGGGTTTCAATCCTGGGTTAAAAGCAATCGGAGTCTAACTGTACTGATGAGCTGTGATACAACGAAACAGATCTGTCTGCGGATGACGATATATATATATATATATATATATATATATATATATATATATATATACATGTATGTATGTATATATATATATCTATATATGAGTCGTCAAACCCAAAAGGTAACACCAAATGGGTAAAGGGAAATCAAAAAAAAAAAAAAGAAACAAAGTAAAAGCTGTGTTTGAAAAAGAAAATAAAAACCCAAGACGAAAACCTTAACAAAAAAGAGTTCGATACGAAAGTACGAAAGTCGAGCAAAGATACGAACTAAATCTAAAAATGAGCCAAAAGTCGACCGCGGTTTCACTCACCGAATCGTCAGGACAATGGATTATGTATTTTGCCAGCTTATTTTAGCCAATTTTTCCTGAAGATCCAATTTGGTGAAACTTTGGTAGGTTCGTTGGATCTCTAGATTAGCTACTTTATATATATATATATATATATATATATATATAGTATCTAATCCAAAGTTTCACCAAATTGGATCTTCAGGGAAAATTGGCTAAAATAAGGCGATAACATATAAGAAACTTTGCAACCTCGAGATCAAAATAGATGACACCAAGGACTAAAGAAGAGGGGCGTGTCACATTTTATTCACAAATAAGGTGGGGCTTGCAACATACGATCTAATTTAATTTCCAATTTTTCCTGATGATCCAATTTGGTGAAACCTTGGTAGATTCGTTGTCTCTCTAGGTTAGCTACTTAATTGTTTGCTCTAATAGTGTATTGAGCGCTTTATGTGTTAGGTTCCTCGTCTCGGGTTTTTTTCTTTCGATTTGTACTTTGACTAATGTCAAAGTGCTTAGTTCGTTTCTTTTTTTGTTTCCATTTTTTCCCCTCCGCGTTTATACTCGGTGGTTTTTTTGAGACTTGTTCAACGACAAATTTTCAGTTATATATATATATATATATATATATAACTGAAAATCACTCCTGTCCTAATACTTTTGCACAGTACCGGTTGTGTTCAAAAGTGTTAGGACAGAGGTGATTTTAAACTTTATTTTGATGTCTCATAAAAGATAAAATAATTCTTCTCCTAGATAGAACAATAACGATTTTATCTTTTATGAGGTATATTAACGGAAAATAAACAATTTAATTAAAGTAATTTTATTTGATTTACTCAACAAATGCTTTAACAAGAAAAAATACTTGTTACAAAATAAATTTAATATTTAGTATAATAGCCTTTTGCTTTGATCACAGCCTTCATTCTGTCAGGCATTGACATCACAAGATTTTTCAATGTATCTAATGGTATCTCCTGCCAAGCGGCTTGCATTTGTTCCCAAAGTATGTCTTGAGAAGTAACATTAGATTTATCAATTCGAGAGGGGAGAATAAGAAAAAAGTCAGTCATATCCAAGGATAATAAAATAATGAGTAGTTTCAAAATAACTTGTTTAATAGAAAATAGGAAAAATTAAATATAACTTCATTTTAATACATTTCTTTTACGCCTAGTTTTAAATAATCAATATTATTTAGCAATTGTGTTCAAAAGTGTTAGGACAGGGGTGATTTTAAAATTTATTTTTATGTCTCATAAAAGCTAAAATAGTTCTTGTCCTAATACTTTTGCACAGTACTGTATCGTTCATTCAGCAATTGTGCGTGTATAATGATAATATACACGCTAAAAAGTTTTCCTCCATCTATCGAGCGCCCGTAGATCAGACGTAGAATCGCCGACTGACGCCAATTCGGTCGTATTTCATTCCTGGGTAAAACGGGATCGGCTGTCTAACCGTACTGATGAGCTGTAATACAGTGAAACAGATCTGTCTGCGGATGACATATATATATATATATATATATATATATATATATATATGTATATATATATGTATATTGCGTATCAATTGCTAGCAATCTATCTTTTATTCCTGTTTCATTAAAAATAACAGACAAGCTAATATGGTAAATATTAACTTAGCTCTCATTTTTCATGAAACCTGCATATACGCATGACTCATTCACTAATGAATTAGAGCACTCTGGATATTGGGCGTGTATAATGATAATATACATGCTAAAAAGTCTGTCTTCTTCTATCGTGCGCCCATGGCCCAGAGATAGAATCGCCACTTCGGTCGGGTTTCAATCCTGGGTTAAAAGCAATCGGAGTCTAACCGTACTGATGAGCTGTGATACAACGAAACAGATCTGTCTACGGATGACTATATATATATATATATATATATATATTTTAATTCAGATACTTCAATCCAAGAAAGGTTTTTTCTGTTGCTGAGGTGATGTGTCGTCCCCCGTGGGGATCTTCATATCGAAATGGTCATTCAACATCTTTGAATTAATCCTTTTTTAATATATATATATATATATATATATATATATATATATATATATATATATATATATACATGCATGTATGAGCTTTCTATTTATATATGTATACAATTTCATGCAGAATATATTCTTTTTATAACATTCATATCGCTGTATATCTATATGTCGAGATATATTTAAAAAGAATATACCCAGATGTTAATCTGGGAAAGGGACGAATATATATTTATACATTTTATATTTATATATTTATACTCATAAGAATTAACGCAATATTTTATAAACTGTGGAGTGTCCTGCAGATGATAAATTTTGTTCATTTCGATTACCGCGGAAAAAAAAGGAAATTTACAATAATTTTATATAATATGAAATTTCTTCATTTTTTTTCAATTCTGCGTAAGGACATAAATCTACCTGAAATTTAACCCATTTTCGTCGCTTTGGGTAATGTAGCCCCATATTTCATCGGTAAAGAAAACCAAAGAATAGAAAAAAATAGCATACCAATAAATCTCGTGTACATTTCTGGTTGCTTTACGTATATATATATATATATATATATATATATATATATATATATATTTTAGATTTAGATTTGAAAATGCATATCGTTGAATCTAAACGACAGAATGAAATAACATGGTTCAAGCTTTTCAGATGTTAAATTATTCATCTTTATGGAGATATTTCCATTGAAAAAATATGTAAGATACTTGCGTCATGTATTTATAGTTTGAAATCGGAACATTACTTCCCCCCCCCCCCTTAATTTTGATTTTCTTTTTTGTTGTCTTACGGCGACGAAACAACTATGAGCGCATGTTCCACTGTATTAACTATCAATGGTGGGGAAGTGTAAAATATCCAACTTTAGGCGGAGGCAAGAAATAAAAATAATACGGTTCAAATAAACGCATTTAGATTCAAGTCTAAATAGAGAAAATAGAGTAAATTTAGTTTTTTTTTTAAATTTTAAAATTTTAATTTTTTTCAAACACTCTTCCTATGTACATCCTTACCCGTCTATCTTCCTCCGTCTGACATTTCCTCTATCCAATCACTCTCTCATCACCTTCCCCTATACATCGCAATAGTGGCAGTGGAATGCCTTGCTTGGGGTGAAATGATTAAAAAAAATACCTATATTGCAGTTTCTTCAATGAAAGAATGAAGGAAATTTAGGGTGATTATGACGAGTTCATCTTTGCTTTCTTGCCTCGTAAAGTTTTCAAATTAATAATGTAAAAGTGCGATTGGTAAATTGTCACTATTTGCCTTGTAGAATTTTGCAAAGTAATAATAACAAAAAAACTATTCTATTTTCATTTAGAATTATCCACTTGGCAATTAAATACTAAAATAGTATGAAAATACATAGTTTCAATCTACAGGGCGCGATGGGTAAATTGTCGCTATTTGCCTTGTAAAAATCTGCAAAGTAATAATAACAAAAGAACCATTCTATTTTCATAGGCAATAAATACTAAAAATGTTATGAAATACATCATTTCTTTAAAACAAACTTGGGTGGCCTAATAATTATGGCAGGTGGTGTCTATACATATATTAGAGACACGGCACGAAACGAAGAGCCGAAATGAATTTCAAGTCGAATTCATTACATTCACTTAAGGACCAATACTTAAAAAAAAGTACGAATCCATCTACTTTACCAACTAGCAAGCTATGCGTAAATAGCAGTGACTGGACCATGTAGCCTCGAGTTGCAGCTGGTTTAAGAGAAGGAAAAACTTTAATTAAAATAACCCTGAGGAAGAACATTTGAGGACATTGCGACGCGCTGTGCATCAGTTCTCTGTATTTGGCTTTTTCAAAAATGTTTTCGTTTCTCTACAAGGCCTTAACGATAAAGGTCAAATTATGTATATTAGTGCTCCGGCAATTTTCTTTCTAAGGACTTAACTACTGAGCCTTCATACATCGATAAATAAACTATTATAATGCAAATTGAGCAATTGTGAAAATAACGACATATATTTGTGTAGAAAATTGGTTTGAAATGAGGTTTAAGAAATTACAACACATTTTCAATTGTTACCCTATTTTGTGTACAACCAACGTTGCGCATTTCATCGATCTTAAAAACCTTAATTAAAATAACCCTGAGGAGGGTCATTTGAGGACATTGCGACGCGCTGTGCATCAGTTCTCTGTATTTGGCTTTTTCAAAAAATGTTTTCGTTTCTCTACAAGGCCTTAACGATAATTATCAAATTATATATCTTAGTACTCCGGCATTTTTAAGAACTTAACTTTCTAAGAACTTAACTTTCTAAGAACTTAACTACTGGGCTTTCATACGTCGATAAATTAGCTATTACAATGCAAATTGAGCAATTGTGAAAATAGCAACATATATTTTGTAACAAATTGGTATGAAATGAGGTTTAAGAAATTACAACACATTTTCAATTGTCAGTTGGAAGCAACTGCTTCTCAGATTAATAGGTAAACATGGCTTCCAGCGAATGAAGTCTATGGATCTTGGTAAAGACAATCCTTCCTCGGGTTTTTCTTCTTCGTGTTCCGTCTCTCTTCAGGGACTTCCGCTTGCCCCTATTTCTTTGTGGTTTTTGAACCCTTTGTTGCATATTGTGTACAATTGTAAAATTTCTCTAACTTTTGTTGCATATTGGTTACAATTGTAACCAATATGCAACAAAGGGTTAAAAAACCCACAAAGAAATAGGGGCAAGCGGAAGTCCGTGAAGGGAGACGGAACACGAAGAAGAAACGCCCGAGGAAGGATTGTCTCTCCCAAACCTCGCCCCGACATCCATTTGCTCAAGCCAATCAGGTATATCTCGCGCTATTTTCCCCTGTGTCTTATTCCCTCTATCCGTCCCTGTAACTATTAGATTCTCCAGGCCCTTTTTTTTATATAACAATCCCGGGAACGTCAGCTATCTCTTGCTGATGTATCAGTATCAGTTTTCTTCTTGTTTGCATCCTCTCTCACGCCTCGTCTTTACTAACGTGCTCGGTCCATGGTATCCCCAGCATCCTTCTGTAGACCCACATCTCATCTTTCCCGAGTCTCTCATTCGTCCTTGAAGAAATCGTCCAATATTCGCTGCCACACAGATGGACAAATACCACATAAGCTGTTCAGCACTCATTTCTTATCTATTTATATACTAGCATCGTCTCCCAGCGTTGCCCGTGCAACTCAGAACATTTTAGTGGTAGGACTCGGTTATATAGAAAAATAATTATATAAAAAATTGTTGTTTAAAACTTGTGCAAAAATTCCATTAAAAAATCTATTTTCTTTTGTTTTGCGTAAACGTGATTTGATGCTTTGTGTGACATTGTAAACAGCATTTCGTTTATTTTTGTTTCTAAATTACGGGGGAAAATATTTACATTTTTTGTTGGCTAAATGAATTTGGCATAAAAATAATAGTTATTTATTTTTTTTACTGAAATTAGAAATATAAAACTATTACGCTCTCAGTTCAGAAATTTTCGAAGAATATTTAAAAATGTCGACATTTTATTTTAGAGGGAAAAATTAAATATAAAGGCTCATTATTTTTTAATAAAACATATTTTAGTCGCGTTTGACACGTGTGATTTGATTTCTGTGACGTAATTCAGCAACCATCTTAGATTTTAGATGTTTTACGGAGCAAATGTAAACAATCGGCTCCATTGGCCAAAAGTGCGACAGGCAAAATTGCTGAACTTAAACTCAAAAAGTATGTGTTGACCTGGCTTCCCTGTAGATATGTGTCTCTAGATAGTTTGAATGGCGTAGCTTAAAAAATATAGGCGTGCATAGGGAACAGTCACACACAGACTCACAGATTGCCTTTCATATATGTAAATATATATGAGTGTGTGTGAGTGTTTAGGTTTTTAGACGAAACTTGACAGAACAGACAAGGCTTATTCTCAACAAGTGTGTGATCCCTAGCAGTTTAAACCACGCACAAATACACAAGCACAAATATATGTATATATGTGTATATTTAGGCAGCATATGTTCATTTACGCATGCTTGATTAAATAAAAACAAAAAATCTTAAAATTTTCGAAGCCATCCTAATTAAAATCTTAAAACCGACACTAAACAGAATTATGAGTGTAATAACAATGTTCTAGAATACCTATAATAGTAAATCTTACAAAATTTCTAAGCTGTAATTTTAGGAAGAACGACACAAGGATTTAAAACATGTAATTGTAATTTTATAGAGATTAAAAAAATAGAAAATTAAGTTACCTCCCTTGCGACATATATTTTTGAATCGACGGTGCGTTTTTACGTGTATACTCAAAACTCGTAACGGTTAAACTACAAAATATTTATAACAGATAACTGTTCATAAGAATGAAAGTACTTGGGACAATATAACTATCGGAAATATGTACAGCGCCTTTCTTGCTGTCTTTAATCACCATAAGGAAAAAAAAAAACCTTTTCGTAAATATGGGAGGATTAAAATAAAAAAAAGCAGCCCGTTTCGCTGTATCACAGCTCATCAGTGTGGCTAGACATATACACTTGCTTCTGGCCGGGATCGAAACTCGACCGATACTATACTTATAATTTTCCTCTCGGTGTTTCTTCTGTGCTCATGGCGTAGGGAGTAGGGGACTCCTACTAGCACCAAATCAGTCTTGTTTCGATCCCAGCTGAGGGCAGCTGGATGTGTCTGGCCACATTGGCAAGCTGTGATACAGCGAGGCGGGCTTGTATGTAGATGATATATATATATATATATCGAAGAAAGGAATAGGGTTGTTCCAACGGGAGTAATTAGTATAAAATAAAAAGTATGAGAAGCCGTAAACGTTTTTTTTTAAAATATATATTTATTGTTTGGTATTTATACAAGTTATGGAGTATTAATTTGTCATGGTTTGCGCTACACGTGTTTCGAGTCTAAAATTGACTCTCTTCGCGCGAACAAATTCGTGGTTTTATGTTTGGGTTTCTCCGAATTCAATATTTAAAAAATTTAACATTAAAAAGTGATGCAGGCAGAGAGCTCAATGTATTAAGAATACAGAGCCAATATAAATTAGAGAAAATTTTCAAAGTTCAAAGGTGTCGGATGTACATTTCGACATAGGATCTCTAATAGAGACTCTACGTCACGTCAGCGACATTGTTTTTTCCAAATGGCGAAGGCCCTGGGTTAGAGTGTGGAGGGGTTTTATGTTAACAATGGTCAGAAAGTGGAAAAGGACAGAGCTGGTAGTCGCGGGGTTACAGAGTGTTGAAATGGTATATTTAGGAAGGGGAGGAATAGGAGTTCATATTTTATAAAGATAGACAACTAAATGAGTTAAATTACTTTTTTAATGTTAAGATTTTGGGCTGTTTGAAGAGGTGTATTTAGGCGAGAAGGAATGGGTTTCAATATAATATTTTAAAAATTGTTATTTAAGTTTATTTGATTAAACCTTTCAGGTAGAAGCGAGCTAAATGCCAATTACGGGATGTTATCAGTTTAAAAATTATTAGAGAAAAATATTAGAGAAAAAATATTAGAAAAAAAATATATATATACATGTGTTAACCAAGGAAAAAGGGGTTTAGTAAAAGAATCCATATTTTCTAAAGATAGGCAATTAAAGGAGCTTGGGATAGGAAGGTAGGGGGGGAGTTTAAATACTTTTTTAAGGTTAAAGTTAGGGTAAAATTAAGATTAAAACTTAAATTGAATCCTTTTAATTTATATTCTAACATCGAGTCAACGGGGATTTAAATTCTAAATTTAAATATTCGAAACATTTGCCTTGTGGCGGCACTTACTGATGAATTCCCTCCTAAGATTCAGTAGCCGGTGTTGGTGGGGGTATTTTAATATTGAAATTTTTTCCAGTAAACATAGACAGCACTTATCACGAAAATTTCTCGGAATACGGGCTGAACCTATCAGTTTCCAGCTAATTTCAGGATCCAGCCCTTCCTCTTTCATTTTCTGTCTGGTACCTCTGACTGGGGATCGAAAAGGAGTACCTGTGGTTATACAGTCTTTGTTTGAAAGGACCGGCAGACATACCGATATAGGTCCGGAAGTCGTTTTTTTTTTTTTGTTTTTTTTTTTTTGTTAAATTGAGAAATGCGGGCTTCATAAATCACCTGGGTGGATTTGAATTTTGCCTCCACCGGCCAGGCGTCCACAGAATTACAATCGCAAGTTCACCAGAATACTCCTATTATGGGAACTAATAAAGCTGTCCATATTCGGGGTGCAAGAATAACTAATTTTAAGGGGGTACCTATTAAAAATCTTCCGAAGAAGGTTACTGTTATTAAAATGTTTCTCAAGTTTATTAAAACTTGAGAAAATATTTACCAATATTGATGTTAGTTAGTTTACAATAAGGGGAGTTAAACCAAATTATCTTTTTTTTTCTACAGTTTCCTTTACTTTTATTTTTGGATGATTCGGAGTTTATTGTAGGTTTATTATATGTTAATTTGTTCTTATATCGGCATTTTTGAAGGGCCTTGTTGTAAATATTTTTACTTGCGTTGAAAGTTTTAATGTTGGATGATAATTGGTTGATTCTATTATTCACTATATTGGGTATCTGTTTTATAATATTTTGGGGGTGGTTGGATGAAATATTAATATAAGTGGGGGAACTATTTTCTTTGAGAAATGGTTGGTAGGATCCATCATTTAAGTTAAGGGTGATGTCTAGATAGTTTACAATTTTAAGATGAGAGGTGACTTCGACTTTAAAACCGAGGTTCTTCAGGGCTCTAATTAATTTTTATGTATCGTATTTGTGTAGGGCCCATTAGAATTAGGGATAATTATTAATTATATATATATAATATATATGTATACATACATTATATATATATATATGTATATATATATATATATATATATATATATAGCGTGGTATATATGCAAAAGAAATCGAAAGTTTTTATTTTATTTTATGTTTGCATTAACTTAAGTAGAATCAATAAGTTGAAATAACACGCCCCTATACACTCCGGATTATTTTAAATTCCTCCGCAGTATTAGGCTTAAGTGAATTGTCTCAGATTATACGGATCAGCGATCTTGGTCGAGTGTCGCAGGTCATTGATCGGAAATTAAAGGGTTTCAAGTTAGAGATTTTGAATCAAAATACCAATGCATGTTTCGAAGGCCGGGTCACTGACCGGTACAATGTTTTAAAGTGAAATTTTAAGTGGAAGCCGATTAAAATAAAATGAGATTTATTCCAGGAAATAAAATTTAAAACAAATGTCTAAGATAAATGGCAAGACATTAAATTGAATTAATTAAATATTTTGAAGTTATTTGATTTCAGTGGAGATGGTGCCAGGAACAGTTCATATGGCGCCTCTGTTGATTCTTCGTATGCTTGCTTATTTTTCGGTTCATTGAATTACGCTGTTAAAAAAAAAAAAGGAAAAAAAAGAAAGAATTTTTAAATGGAATCAAAACACCAAATATCATTTATAGCTAATTTGAGGGCACTGCATCTGAGAATGTCCTTACCTTTACTTGATTAGAAACCACTTTTTGCTGTAGTCCATTTTTGTAAAAAAAAAAGATTTTTCATTCGTTTTCTGTATATACACTACAGTGCGAAATTATGAGGAAAAGAATTATTTTATCTTTTATGAGGAATATAGACAGAAAATAACTTAATTAAAGAATTTTATTTGATTTACTCAACAAATGCTTTAACAAGAAAAGGTACTTGTTACAAAATAAATTTAATATTTAGTATAATAGCCTTTTGCTTTGATCACAGCCTTCATTCTGCCAGGCATTGACATCACAAGCTCCTCAATGTATCTAATGTTATATATATATATATATATATATATATATATAGCATAATGATGATCCACGTATACTGTCTTAATATGTATAGGGAAAAACTACTAAAAAGTTGTAAGTTTAAAAATGTATTTTTTGACAGTATTTGTTGATTTCTATTATTATATTTGATGTTTATATCTAATGGCCTGATTATTTACGATAAATTTTTATTACGAAAATGTGTGCTACCCAGCAGGATTCGAACCTGCGACCCCTATTACCTAGGGGAAGCAAACCATTTGATCTGGTACCGTCTTTAATTAAATTGTTCATTTTCTGTCAATATGCCTCATAAAAGATAAAATAGTTCTTGTCCTAATACTTTTGCACAGTACTGTATGATATTGGCCGATGACAGTATTTCTCAAAGTAAAATCATTTTATTACGTCATAACTATATAAAAGTGATCCCCCACTTTGTACCTAGTAAAAGCCTTAATCATGTTTTCAACTATTATATTCAGTGTCATACGTGATACACGCTTTGGGCGATCATGTCTCTTTCGCGACAAGAATGACTGATTATACCGCAGTAGGAACATTGCTCCCTGCTGCAAACTGGTTGTCATTCAAGGCTATTAAAAATAGTCTGGCCTATTATTTAACCCATAACTGGGGGGAAGAGACGGATTACTACTTTTCCCAAGGGTATTTGTGCGGAAGTGAATACGAGGAATTCAACTGGAATTCGAACTCGGCACTCCGATTTGTTATTCCGAGTCGATATCCACTGCACCACAAAGCACATATGCAAAACCAAATACCGTGAAGACTTTCAAACTGGTTCCTGGAGTGGTCTAAATTTGCCCCTAGCCCCCAAATGGAATGACTTCTGATCCAGTTTAGAAAGTAGCAATAATAATTTTAAAGAAATAACTTAAAATTTCTCAAATCACCCCATGGAAATTCAAAACCTCACTTTAACTGTGTTTCAGGCTATAAGTCCAATTCCGGTTAAAAGACCGTTTTGTATCTGAATTAGAATTCCGGCCCAAAACTTCTTCTTCTATGTGCCTTGTCCTTTCAGGACATAGGCAATCATGACCTTCCACGTTTCCCTATCCCAGGTGGCTCTGAGCAAGCCTTCTCCTGTTACACCATGAAATCCTCGTTCCGTCATCCACCTGATTACGTCCTTCAAATATGTTATACGTTGCTTTCCCCTGTCTCTTTTTCCATCTATCTGGCCTGTTAGTATCAGGTTCTCCAAGCCCTCCTTCCTCATTGTGTGTCCCAAGAACTTCAGCTGTCTGTTCCTGATGCTCAGTAATAATTTCCTTTATTTTTTCCATCATTTCCAAGACCTCATCATTGCTCACATGTTCTATCCATGATATTCGCATCATCCTTCTGTAGAACCACATTTCAGTTGCTTCAAGTTTTCCTTCATCTTTGATGGTATTGTCCAGTATTCACTACCATATTGAAGGACGGACATCACGTAGCAATCCAATACTCTCTTCCTAGTTTCTAACGAAATTATCCTGTTCCTTAATACTCTTCTCAGCTCCTGGAAAGCATTCTTGTGCTTTTGGTCTCAAGAATATAAATGTATAGAAACTGCGTTGACCACAAAGTGAGGGGTCAGTTTATATATTGGTTGTAATATGGAACTGATCCCCCACTTTATATCCAGTATACTTCTGTAGAACCACATTTCAGTTGCTTCAAATTTTTTCTACATCTTTGATGATATTGTCCAGCATTCATTGCCATATTGAAGGACGGACAGCACGTAGCAATCCAGTACTCTCTTCCTAGTTTCTAGAGAAATTGTCCTGTTTCTTAATACCTTACTCTACTTCTGGAAAGTTCTTGAAATAAAACATTCCGTGGAACTTTAACTGCGTTGATTTTTTCAAATCATCAACTGAGCGAAACTACAAAATCTCACATCACGAAACGTATCACTTTAACTTTTATTTTTTGGCATTTTGATAAAATAAAATTGACTTCCCAAATCAGATTTGGAGATATTTTAAACTGAATTTAATACAAAAAAGAGTTAACTTCACAATTTTTTGGCGTTACGTTAAAGTAAATATAAATTAAATAATTTTAAAATCAGCAAATTTCTTATGTTATTTTAAAATTTGCATTTTAAATTGTTCCTGCCTCATCCGGACATTTTCACTTTTCAAGTTTTTTTTTTCCAATGAAACTGTAAAATTCAAAGTGAATTAGGAATCAAAGTGATCTAAAAACGAAAGGTTGGAATAACTGGATAAACAACAGCTGGTGATGTTGGATATCTGCGTTTTGATCTTAAACAACAACACACAATGAGTTAGACTTCCCGCATGCTAAGTCTTTTCTAGAAATCCTTAAAAGGCAATAGAAATCAAAGTGATGCAAAAATAAATATTTTAGAATTCCTGTATAAAAGACTACTGTTGTTGTAAACCTTGTGTATGATACTTAAGCGGAAAAACACAACGAATCAGAATACCTACCAGTAGTCAACCAACTTGATTAACTTACCTAACTTAGTAGCCGTTTGAATGACTCCTCTTCGGAAAAGAGAACACACAAGAATAAGGACAGAGTTCGTTTGCTAGATCAAATCGAAACTAGAATTTCCTTCATGTTTTAGTGTTGCGTCTGTTCGCCTTACGTCCATGATGGGTAGGGTGAAAGCAACTCGAAAGTGTTTAGATTACATACCCAGTCCTCATCTCTTTCTTTCTTCCTTTAATACACTCTCATTTTCTCTGCCACTCTGTTACCGTTCACCTTCTGACAGCCATTCCCCCTCTCTTAACGCCAAATCCAGTCACCAAAAAATGACACATTTTATCATGCTGAGTTAAACATTTAATACAGAATTAATTAAAATAAACAAAAAAAAATATGAGCTTAAAACATTAAAAAAAAAAAAACTAGAAAGAGCAGTCAAAGATCGCAAATCTCCGCTAAGGAGGAGATGCTTACCAAAACTAGAAAGAATATGAACTTGACCGCTCTCAAGAGTAAAAATGCAAAAATGCAAAAAATGAACCCGAGCACTTTCAAAATTAAATGCGCACATTAAAAATAAAACATGGGAGGTAATTCAGTACTTAAAATGATCTAGGGGAAGGAATTCAGTATTTGACATTTGAAAGGCAAACATAAAATTTTATTAATCAAACCGGAAAAATGACCCAGGAAATTATCCCATACCGGATCAAACCAAAAATCTAATCAGTTCGTTCTAGTCATGAAACTAATCATCCCTGAAAGTTTAATTCAAATCCATCCAGTGGGTCTTGCGGTATCTTGACCCCGGTCAAAAATTTAAAAAAAGCAAAACAGACAGACAGACAAACGTGACCGATTGTAATACCTCAGCCTTAAGACGGAGTAAAAAATGCGTGTAGAATAATTGTGCTTTGATTTGTGTTCATCCAATTCATGCTAGGTAGGATGAACGAAAGTTGGAAGATTGTGTAGCATGCATAGCCACTCTGTCACTTTTTCATACTTTTCCATCAATCTGCGTAACCTACAGAGAATTCTGAACCCTTTATTTCATTTATCATTATTTCAGTCAGTTAAGTGCCATACGGGATAAACGCTTGGATGATCATGTCTCGAAAGACACACTATATATATATATATTAGCCATTCACATACAAGCCTGTTTCGCTGTATCACAGCTCGTCAGTGTGGTTAGACACATCCACTTGCTTCTAGCTGGGATCAAAACTCGACCGATTTGGTGTCAGTCGGAGTCGCTACCCACTAAGCCATAGGCGCATGGAATTAGATAAGGAAAGTTTTTATGTGTCCCTATATAAGCAACGTATACACACGTGTCAGTCACCGAAAGAACTCTTTTCTGAAGAATAACGCGTATATTGCAGTAGTGGTAGCTGTTTTTGAATTTTTTTTTTCTAGAGAGCTCAATCATAATGAGAACATAATATATTAGTCATCCACATATAAGCGTGTTTCGCTTTATGACTGCTCATAAGTGTGGCTAGACACACCCACTTGCTGGGGTCGATTTGGTGTCATTCGGGGTCACCACACACACACACACACACACACACACACACATATATATATATATATATATATATTAATACAGGTTTCATTGAATAATATAGACAAGTTCTGTCTATTTCGTGTAAGATCCGTTCGTATGATCTGATTAGCTTGATAGTGTTGTCATGCAAAGACGACAAGAAATCGCAATAATTGTTGATTTTTTTATCAGGTCTGAGCTTTCGGCTTACATAAGCCATTATCAAAGGATGAACACTTAATGTTCAGTGAACATAGAACATTTAAATTATTTTTAACAGAGTGGAGTTATACAGAGAAAATTAGACAGGTCCATTTTTTGTGTTGCACATGGCTGTGGGCCGAGAAGGAACACACACTTCTTAGGAAAACATTTGTTGAAAATACGCATATACTTAACAAGAAATAATAAAGGAAAATTTAAAATTCTAGAAGCTATCTACATTAAACAATTTAAACCTAGCCAAATAAATAATTTTCGACACCTCTACTAACATACTTCAGTGCCTATAATCGACGGGAGAGGTCATAGCTATTATACTTACCCCCTACACCATAGTAGCAGCAGTTCCCAGACCAATCCCTCATGCCACTATACACTCAATTGAACAAAATACCCACTACCATCATTCCTTCTCGGCCCACAGCCATGTGCGACACAAAAAATGGACCTGTTTAATTTTCTATGTATAACTCCACTCTGTTAAAAATAATTTAAATGTTCTATGTTCACTGAACATTAAATGTTTATCCTTTGATAATGGCTTATGTAAGCCGAAAGCTCAGACCTGATAAAAAATCAACAATTATTGCGATTTCTTGTCGTCTTTCCATGACAACACTATCAAGCTAATCAGATCATACGAACGGATCTTACACAAAATAAATGGACAGAACTTGCCTATATTATTCAATGAAACCAGTATTAATGAAAAAATGCTGCCAAAATACACACAATATATATATATATATATATATATATATATATATATATATATATAAACTTATTTATAAATGGAACTTTGTCTGTCTGTGTGTGTGTCTATGTGTCTGTGTGTTTCCGTTACCTATAGACTCCGAAACGGCTGAACCTATTTTCTTAAAAATTTACACAGTTGTACTATAAGCGTCTACGAGTGTTCTTAGCTAGCTTTTGTGTCAAGGTACTCCCGATAAATATCGAAAATCAAAAATCGAAAAAATCGGCTTATAGAAGGAGTGGTCCGATTTTAATCAAATTTGATACACCATTAGACAAATACATAAGAAACGATATTCAGAAGTTTCAAAGTTGCAGTTCTTACAATAGTGCAGAAAATCGATAATATATATATATATATATATATATATATATATAAATATAAAAGGCAAGATGTTTGTGTGTGTATCTGTTTATCTGCCTGTATATCTGTATTTTTTTTCGCCCTTTTATTTTAGTTTTTGCTTCGGGTTTGGCTCTAAGTAGGTATAATTGTAGTTCTTAGTCTCAGCCATGATACCATTTAATAAGAGGACTTATTTAACCTTCAAAATTCAGTTTACGACGTAAAAAAACATTTAATATCGATAGCAGGAAATCAAAATTTAACTTACATCCATTCATATTCTTTCAGTCTACTGTTTCGCCTTAACTGGAAACAACTATTGCTTTTCAGTCTTTCGTGCCAATGTCCAAAGAGTCTGAGCTCCAGGACGATGGATTAGTTTTAATGCTTTCATTACACCCGAGCAACGCCGGGCTATACTGCTAGAATATATATATTTAGTGCGATTGTTAAATTGTCGCGATTGTTTTATTATTTCAAATATTCTTTAGCTCCAGGACCATGGATTAGTTTTGAAGCTTTCATTACACCCGAGCAACGCCGGGCTATACTGCTAGTATATATATAAAAGTAAGGTTCGGTTCGAATTTCAACAAGGTTGATATGTCAAGAAGGTAGTGATGTTATCGGTCTGGAGGCTGTGATCTCAGCGAGCAGCACCCTTGAAAAGTGCCTGAAACCCATACTACGGATTGATTGAAGCCTTCTGAGTGAAATTGCATAAACGTGAGACAGGTCATTGTCCAGACTGTTGTTCACGTTAGATAACGCTCTCTGTAGTAGACATTAATTCTTAGATACAAGTGGCAAGCCATTTCATTCAAATAACTTTAATAATAGTTTCAATAAAAACTATTCTAATTTTTATCGTAATGTCTTTATGAAGTTGTTTAAAGACGTTAATGAACTCGCGGAGAAGGTCATCAGTAGATTATACAAGTGTCCATGTTAATAAAGACTATCACTTTTCTTATGAGTAAATTTAATTTAGTTGAGACCATCAAAGCAGAGATAGGCATCGCCTAGAGACCTCTGAGCCGTTCAGTGTTGTGATTATTTGGTATGAAACGGGGGATGAATATTTTCGTCTGCATGTCTTTCAAGAATGGCAAGGGTTATGACTCACAAGATTTAAAGGATGTCTCTTCCAATGTCGGTCTAAAATAAATGAGATGCATATAGATATACATTATTTATCAAGTTATCATTATGTATGTATGCATGCATGTATGTATGTATGTATGTATGTATGTATGTATGTATGTATGTATCTATCTATCTATCTATCTATCTATTCTTCATTCTATCTATCTATCTATCTATCTATCTATCTATCTATCTATCTATCTATCTATCTATCTATCTATCTATTCTGTCATATCTATCTATCTATCTATCTATCTATCTATCTATCTATCTCATTCTGTTCATATCTATCTATCTATTTATCTATCTATCTATCTCATTCTGTGCATATCTATCTATCTATGTTTCTATCTATCTATCTATCTATCTATCTATCTATCTCATTCTGTTCATATCTATCTATCTATCTATCTATCTATCTATCTATCTATCTGTCTGACTGTCTACTTCATTGTGATTGTATTTATTTATCAAATTTTATTCACATCTATCTATCTATCTATCTATCTATCTATTTTTCTCATTCTGTTCATATCTATCTATCTATCTATCTATCTATCTATCTATCTATCTATCTCATTCTGTTCATATCTATCTATCTATCTATCTATCTATCTATCTATCTATCTCATTCTGTTCAAATCTATCTATCTATCTATCTATCTATCTCATTCTGTTCATATCTATCTATCTATCTATCTATCTATCTATCTATCTATTCTGTTCATATCTATCTATCTATCTATCTATCTATCTATCTATTCTATTCTATTCTATCTATCTATCTATCTATCTATCTATCTATCTATCTATCTCATTCTGTTCTATCTATCTATCTATCTATCTATCTATCTGTCTGACTGTCTACTTCATTGTGATTGTATTTATTTATCAAATTTGATTCACATCTATCTATCTATCTATCTATCTATCTATCTATCTATCTGACTGTCTACTTCATTGTGATTGTATTTATTTATCAAATTTTATTCACATCTATCTATCTATCTATCTATCTATCTATCTATCTATCTCATTCTGTTCATATCTCTCTATCTATCTATCTATCTATCTATCTATCTATCTATCTATCTATCTCATTCTGTTCATATCTATCTATCTATCTATCTATCTATCTCATTCTGTTCATATCTATCTATCTATCTATCTATCTATCTATTCTATTCATATCTATTCTATCTATCTATCTATCTATCTATCTATCTATCTATCTATCTATCTCATTCTGTTCATATCTATCTATCTATCTATCTATCTATCTATCTATCTATCTATCTATCTATCAGTATCTTCCTATCTATCCATCGTTCTGTTTGCACCTTATGGCATGGTGTAATGGTTAGCAAGCTTGTTTTACTAGAACCTGTTACGACTGAGTTCAATCCTCGCTTGATGTCCCCTACTTTTGGCTTCGTGCCACATCTTTAAGTTGCTTACTATAGATTTATTCTTTTCATATCTGTCTATCACTACTTATATTTATCTATGCCTATTTGTATCTATCTCCCTGTCTGTCCATATTTATCTCTGCCTGTTTACACTTGCCTGTCAGTCTATTCTTATCTGTTCCCGCTTTTTTTTCCTTCTAAATGATTTGTTCGTCTTTCTCTTCTTCCATTTTCTTTTCTTTCTTTCCCTTCTCCAATTCTTTACGACTTGTTTTTTTTCTTCTGGCTTTTCCTCTTCTTCTTTTGCTTCAACCGCTTCTTCTCGCTGACATTGTTGATTTTGGTCTTGAAATTCTCTTATTTGCCTGAACATTCCCAAATCACGGTCGGATTATTCTCGTCGGTCGTACCATCATGCTGATAGGATTGGACGCGGGCAATATCATAATCTTGTCTGAGAAGGCGCCAATGTTGACGGCAGATTGGAAATATGACAGCCGAATTCTAACCTTGCTGAATCTGAGTAAATTGATCAAGAGACCTATGTAAATATGAAGCACATCTTCCCGTATGTTATCTCGTGTGGTTGTATCTTTTGAAGAAAAAAAAAATTCAATTTATTTCATCTCTGAGAACAATCTCGTTTTTAATACAATATCTAATCTAAACCTATTTATAAATGGAACTTTGTCTGTGTGTGTGTGTGTGTGCGTCCGTTACCTATAGACTCCGAAACAGCTGAACCGATTTTCTTGAAAATTTACATAGTTGTACTATAAGCATCTGCGGGTCTTCTTAGCTAGGTTTTGTGTCGAGGTACCTCCGATAAATATCGAAAATCTATAATCGAAAAAATCGGGTTATAGGATTAGTCCGATTTTAATCAAATTTCATACACTCATAGACAAAGACATAAGAAACGATGTTCAGAAGGTTCAAGGCTGCAGTTCTCACAATAGTGCAGAAAATCGATAATATATATATATATATATATATATATATATATATATAAAAGGCGAGATATTTGTGTGTGTGTCTCTTTATCTGTCTGTATGTCCTTTATACAAATACACAATTTTTATCCGATTCTCACCAAATTTCGCACAAATATTCTTTAGGCTTCTGGTCAGGTCATGGGTGACTTTTTATTCCAATTTCTCTCCGATATTGGAACTCGATACCCCGATTTCCAATTTGATTCGTCGTATCACAGCTCATCAGTACGGTTAGCCATTCAATTGCATATCTATCTATCTATCTATCTATCTATCTATCTATCTATCTATCTATCTATCTATCTGTATATATATATGGTTAATCGTACTAAGGAGCTGTGATACGGCGAAACAGATCTGTCTTCGGATGAATATATATATTTAATTGTAATTAATATATATTAATGAATGAATATCTATATATATATATATATATATATATATATATATATATATATATATATATATATTCCTCTTACTTTTCACTGTACATATGGCTCATGTAGGTTATATTCTTGTAATATAAGTTTTCAGAAAGGAAGACTTGGTAATCCAATCGGAAGGCAATTTAGACACGCTCTAAGCATAGCCTAATTCCACTCTCTGTGCTGCAAGTGACACAATCCTATATATAAATCTCAAGTGGAATAACTATATTTAACCCCAAGGGAACTGACTATATCGAATCCAAATCCGTTTCTAAAAAGGTCGGTTTACTATGCAGGGCCAAGAAGTTTTTTCCCGTCTGAATCCATCTTGCACATATGCACATATCTACCTTCTGCCCGTGTATTGAATACTACTGCCACATCTGGTTGGGTGCCCCTGCTATTCACCTCGGGGTTCTTGACAAAATCCAACGGAGAATCTGTAATGTGATCGATACTGACTTGGCAGTTCGGCTGCAGTCGCTCTCTCACCGGCGTGATGTGGCTTCCCTGTGCCTCTGCTATAAATACTTTCACGGCTTCTGCTCTAATGAACTTAATTCACTGGTGCCTCCTATATATGAATTTACACGAGCTACTAGACTAGCAACTAGGTCCCACCCTTTTGCATTGAAAATGCTAAAATGTAACCGTAATTTCTTCTCTCTTAGCTTCTTTTCACGCACTTCCCACCTGTGGAATTCCCTTCCATATAGTTGCTTCCTCGACAGCTAAAATCTCCAGGAATTTAATTGTCAATAGACATTACTTATCTCACTAACTCGCATCCTTTCTCTCAAGCTTATTTCTCCATTCCCTCTGCCCCCATTACACCGGTATTCTGATCCATCTGTTACCCTCCTTCTGATGTCCCCTATAATTAACCCCTCTTTCTCATCACTTTCTCCTGTGTAACCCCCTGCACAAAAGTGGCAGTAAAACTGCCTTGCTTCGGGTGAAATGATTAAAAAAAAGATAATAATTAACTAAAAAAAAAAAACAGGAATACACCTAAGCTCAAATCTTGCTACGAATTGTATATTTTCCTTTCTGGATTACAACTCACAAACATGGATGAAATAAAATCATGTCAATACTGTTATTAGTATTGCTCAAATGCAATCCATTCTATATCCTAAGCGACAAACTTATCACGATAAGGTTATTTGAGGCTGTGAATCGATGCCACTTATATATATATTCATCCGAAGACAGATCTGTTTCGCCGTATCACAGCTCCTTAGTACGATTAACCATATATATATATATATATATATATATATATATATAGATAGATAGATAGATAGATAGATAGATATGCAATTGAATGGCTAACCGTACTGATGAGCTGTGATACGACGAAACAGATTGGATATCGGGGTATCGAGTTCCAATATCGGAGAGAAATTGGAATAAAAAGTCACCCATGACCTGACCAGAAGCCTAAAGAATATTTGTGCGAAGTTTGGTGAGTATCGGATAAAAATTGTGTATTTGTATAAAGGACATACAGACAGATAAAGAGACACACACACAAACATCTTGCCTTTTATATATATATATATATATATATATATATATATATATATATATATATTATCGATTTTCTGCACTATTGTGAGAACTGCAGCCTTGAACCTTCTGAACATCGTTTCTTATATAACTGACTCGGCTGAAAATTTTTCAGCATTAGGTTGCCTTAACTTACTAGGGTAGATTGGTTGGCAGCAAAGTCTATAGAACCCAAACTCTCCTGCTATTTAACCCATAGCTGGATGGAGAAGCGGTGAATTAATACCTTTTCTATGGGTATTTGGACGTAATTGATGCAACAAATTCGACTGGAATTCGAATCCAGTTCTCCGATTTCTCGCACCGAGCCAATATCCTCTGAATGAACCTCGTATCTGTTTTAATTTTGTTTAAATCCGAAAACAAACAGCGTCTCGAATATATCTTTTCCGTCTATCTACGGTCCACTATTGGCTGGACATAGCGATCGTACTAACTAAGCCAGGAAAAGACACGTGGAAGAATAATAATATATATTGAAATGGAAACCGATTCATGTATCACTGAATTTGAGTGTTAAAGCTGTTTTACTCGTGATAGATTTTTTACTATAAATATTTCCTCATAATACTAATGCAGAGTATTCCAGGTCCTTTACGATATTTATATTTGTGATTTGACTTGACGCACGATTGGTCAATCACATGACATAGAAAATAAGAAACAACGAAGATGCCAAGGTTACCGGAATAACAATGTATTAACAAAGGTTACAAAATATTGGTTAAAAAATCATGTAAAGAAGGAGAAGAAGTTCTCTCCCTTGTACTGTTAAATGTTCATTGGAAATAAAGTTAATGAAAGATAAAATACGTACAGTACTTGAGTTGAGTTCTCCTTGGAGTTTATTGGGAAATGTGTGTGCATATGCATGTGTGTGTAAGAAATAAATTTGCGCCATTAATTGCTACCTGCAATTAGTTCGGGTGCGTATGTGAGGAGGAAAACATGTCCCAAGCCCTGTGATGGCTGGGCTCCCACAAAAGCAACACGTGGAAATGCGCTGCTTATATGGTCAAGCGGAATGCGCGGAAAAAAACCTTGAAAACTGGATGACCAGTCAGGATTTATCAATCACTGCCTGCTAACATAGCGTGTCTTACAGATGAAAACAAGCGCGTTATTAAAATGCGTAAGAGTGAAAATGTGAATATAATAATCTCAAACAAATATGTATGGCAATGTGGATAAGTGTGTGTGCGTGAAATTTATGAATGGCACAGTAATATAATAATCTCAAATGACTCTCAAGGCTTGTATTCGGTGAACCTTACGTTTATAACGTCATTTTTGATAACGTCATTCTGAAGGTAATTTCTGGAAATGATCAAATAAATTTAATATGTCGGTTGTTGATTCCATTTCGTTAATCACAGGAAATTTGCTAACATTACCATAAACTTTCAGAGCAGAAATGATTATTTATTATAAATCGGAAAATTGTGTTTATAAGACTTGATCCGGCATCGTTCAAAAATTTGAAATCATTCGTGATCGAGCGGTTAAAATTAATGGCTTTCCCTATATTGTTAACGGTCGCAGGTTCGAAACCTGCCGAATGATACATATTTTCCTAACAACATTTCTCATAAATATTAAAGCCAGTAGAGTTAGATATGCAAATATACTGCTTAATTAAAAATAATGTTCAAACAAATAAATTAAATATGTCTGTTTCTAATTCTTTTTATAATATTTCAGTATCTTCACGTCAGGTCAAACGTACTAAATGAATCCTTCGAATAATTCACAATAATAATCTCAGAATAATTCTATCGGGTAATTTTTGTAACTAAAATTGCCATCAATATTGGTCAATTATTGTTGTAACTGTAATTCTTGCTCTTGCCTTTGCAGCGCCAACATTTGGAGCATAATTGATGTTAGTTCGTTCACTGTCCTTTTGTTCCGCTGAATGTTTCAATTACTACGTGTAGGATACGTATTTTATCTGTAGTCTTTGTGAAAATTCAGAACGAGATCTGCGTCGTCATTTTTATAACTTTAGTTTTCGTAGCATTATTCTTAAGTGAACTATTAGCGAGTTATAATATTTCAGTATCTTCACGCAAAAACAAAGTACTAAATAAATTCTTCGAATAATAAACCAAAATGCTCTCTGAATGCTGTAGAACCCGGAAATACTGAATACACAGAATACCAAGAATATACTGTAACACCCGAAACCCACTCAGACATTTTTCTGAGTGCTTTATGTTAAGAATATTTATGGTCAAGTGAATCGAGCTGTTGTATATCAATAAACAACAAACACGCATATATATAAAAATATAAGTTATATTTTTATTAATGACGATGAACCGTGTAGCATAGGGGACAGAGATTGAGAGAGCGCGCCTCTAATGGGTTGACGGGAGTGTAGTCGTATCTGTTGTGTCTCTCTCTCTCTCTACTGCTACTCTGGTCTGCTACTACTACTACTGGTGAATCCGTGCGCCGAGGTCTTTTTATAATCTCCAAACCGGGACTTTTTCTTCCGGTTTTTTGCCTCGCCCACGCACGCCCACGTAATTCTCAGAGACACCTGTTCTGTTTGCCTCTGTAGCCATTTCCGCTACTGCCGGAAATAAGGTCAAACAAACATCCGTTCCTTTCAACGACCGGAAACACCCCCGCTTGCATCAGCCTTCCTCGGGTGGGGCCAGATTGTTATATTACAGAGCAGCACTGACCAATCAATAAATACATTTATTGCCTGGAGATCCGCATTCGACTAATTGTTTCGGTATCAACGATTTCTTTCTACTTAACGTAGAAAGAAAGCGTCGATTCATATATATAAATATATATATATATATATATATATATATATATATATATATATATATATATAAACTAGCAGTATAGCCCGGTGTAATGAAAGCTTTAAAACTAATCCAATGGTCCTGGAGCTCAGACTCTTTGGACGTTGACACGAAAGACTAAAAAGCAATAGTTGTTGCCAGTTAAAGCGAAACTGTAGACTGAAAGTAAAATGAATGGATGTAAGTCATATTTTGATTTCCTGCTATCGATATCAAATCAGTTTTTTTTCTTCGTAAACTGAATTTTGAAGGCTAAATAAGTCCCCTGAGTAAATGGTATCATGGTCGAGATTAAGAACTTCAATCATACTTACTTAGAGCCAAACCCGAAGCAAAAACCAAAATAAAAGGACTGAAAAACTAATTTTCATCAAACCCGATAGGATATCGTGATATTGATTTCCAGTATCGGAGTAAAATAAGTCATCCAAGAATAAACTAACCTAAGTAAGTTCATGAAAACTTATCGTACCCATTGGGAGTAAAATTGGAGAAAATATGCCATATTGATTGCTGAATATCAGTTTTTGATCAGATTCGATAGAATATCGCAGGTATCGATTTCCGTTATCAGGGAAAATGAGTCGTCTGAGAAGATCTAATGTTTGAGATTAAAAATTTTAATTTTACCAAGTTAGAGCAAATTCTGCAGCAAGAACCACGATAAAAGGGCTGAAATCCTGATCTTGATCAGACCTGATCGGATATCGGAGTAAGGATTTGCAATATCGGGGGAGAAATCGGAAAAATAAGTAGCCTATGACCTGTGCGGAAGCCTAAAGAACATTTGTATAAAGATTGGTGAGAATCGGATAAATATTGTGGATTTGTATAAAGCACATACGCACAGACATACATCTTGCCCTTTATATATATATAAATATCGGCGGGGGGAATCTGAAAAAATATGTAGCCCATGACCTGAGCGGAAGCCTAAAGAATATTTGACTGAAGTTTGGTAAGAATCAGATAAAAATTGTGGATTTGTATAAAGGACATACAGACACACACACAAACATCTTTCCTTATATATATATATATATATATATATATATGTGTGTGTGTGTGTGTGTGTGTGTGTGTGTGTGTGTGTGTGTGTTTAAAGACACCGATATGTTTTTAAAGTGTGATATTTATGCAATTAGTTTCAGGGGTTCTGCTAATTTTTTTTCTGTCAATACTTAACGAGAACATGGATAATATATATGCTTAATAAACTATGACTAAAAAGGAATGCATTAGCAGATTTAATGCCACTGGCTAAGATCCGTTGACAGCAAACGTGAACTTGCGACATTTAAAATATCATAACAATACCAAAACAGAAAAGTCTCGTAAAATCGCGTTTATTGTTCGTGTGTTAAGAAGTCGTTGACATTTCGAAAAAGTGGAATAGTCTTTCCCATTCTTATTGACTTACTAGCAGTATAGCCCGGCGTTGCTCGGGTGTAATGAAAGCTTTAAAATTAATCTATAGTCCTGGAGCTCAGACTCTTTTGACGTTGGCACGAAAAACTAAAAAGTAATAGTTGTTTCCAGTTAAAGCGAAACCGTAGACTGAAAGAAAAATGAATGGATGTAAGTCAAATTTTGATTTCCTGGTATCGATAGCAAATAAGTATTTTTCGTCGTAAACTGAATTTTGAAGGCTAAATAAATCCTCTGAGTAAATGGTATCATTGCTGAGACTAAGAACTACAATTATATCTACTTAGAGCCGAACCTGTAGCAAAAACTGAAATAAAAGTGCTGAACAAAATACAAACATACAGGCAGATAAACAGACACACACACAAAAATCTTGCCTTTTATATATATATTATCGATTTTCTGCACTATTGTAAGAACTGTAACCTTGAAACTTCTGAATATTGTTTCTTATGTCTTTGTCTATGAGTGTATCAAATTTGATTAAAATCGGACCACACCTTCTATAACCTGATGTTTTCGATTATCGATTTTCGATATTTATCGGAGGTACCTCGACACAGAACCTAGCTAAGAACACTCGCAGACGCTTATAGTACAACTGTTATAGTACAACTGTTCAGTCGTTTCGGATTCTATAGGTAACGGACACACACATACAGACAAAGTTTTATTTATAAATAAGTTTAGATTCACAAAATTGGCTCACAAAATTCTAAGATAGTGAAATAATGTAAGAAAAAATAACCTTTGCTGTCTGCTCATAAAAATACAATCTTTCGCGACCTTAATTTCCTTGATAACTTTTATGCGCAAAAAAACTTGAGAAAGGTCCGCTGCCTGTTCACAAGGAGACAATAGATGAAAAATATTCTTTTTCCAATATTACAAAAGAGATATTTTATTTTTTATTTACCTTGCCTATCTAACGAACGCTATTTGGTTGGACTGAGCACGAATGTGCAGAAAAAAAGCAAACGTTGTTACAGGAATTAGAGCGATTGTTACGGATGTGCGGGCTGGCTGCAGTCCCGCCGCACGGCAGCACGGCAGGCAGCAACTTGGCCCAGGCAGGCAGGCTGGTGGCGCGCGGCGTTCGGTACTCGCAGGCAGGCACTTGGCGCAGGCAGGCAGGCTGGTGGCGCGCGGCGTTCGGTACTCGCAGGCAGGCACTTGGCCCAGGCAGGCAGGCTGGTGGCGCGCGGCGTTCGGTACTCGCAGGCAGGCACTTGGCCCAGGCAGGCTGGTGGCGCGCGGCGTTCGGTACTCGCAGGCAGGCACTTGGCCCAGGCAGGCAGGCTGGCGGCGCGCGGCGTTCGGTACTCGCAGGCAGGCATGCAGGCAGGCAGGCAGGCAGGCAGGCGAATCCGACGCGAGTGCGTATGTACGTGATACTTTAAGTAATGTTTGTATAGCAGCTTAGCTCTTTTTCATCCCTTTGTCATCTACAACCTGTGGCATCGGAAACAAGCGATGAACCAGTCCGTCGCCAGCCAAGAACGGACATGAACGACCTCCCTCGATGCCAAAAATGACTGTTAATATAAAAAATCAACCGAAAATAATCAATGTCTGGTTTGTTGTGGCTTGGTCACCACAAACTCTCATCCACTTGCTTTCAATTCCGTTCTCCTTCGGTCAAAGGAGATGCCGATTAAATGTTTTGTTACAACGGCCCGCTATAAAACGAAAAACATTTGAGATTGAAATATAATCAAGCATTCCTAATTTACATCTCTATACCAAAGTCAATAGTCATCTCCTATCTCACTGACTCACATCCTCTCTCTCATGCTCCTTTGTCCGTCCACTTCACTCTCATCAGTATTCTCATCTTTCTCTTACCCACTTCCTGACACCCCCTATAACCTGTCACTCTTTCTCATAACTTTCTCTCATGCTCCTTTCTCCGTCCACTTCACTCACCAGCATTCTCATCTTTCTCCTACCCACTTCCTGAACCTGCCACTCTTTCCCACAACTTTCCTTCTATGTAACCCCCTGCGCACCAGTGGCAGTAGACTGCCTTGCTTGGGTGATCTATCTCACTGACTCGCATCCTTTCTCTCTTGCTCTTTTCTCCGTCCACTGAATTCTCGTCACACCAGTATTCTCATCCTTCTCTTACTCACTTTGTGACACCATCTATAACCTGTTTCTTTTCCTCATCACTTTCCTCCTGTGTAATCTCCTGCACACCAGTGGCAGTAAAATTGCCTTGCTTGGGGTGAAATGATTTTAAAATATCATAGTGTCACTTATTTTGTCTTATCTAATCTAACATGACAGTGATGACGTTTTTATTCTTTGTTTTTTAATCCTGTCGCCGCATGCAAGGTGGGGCTGCTACTAGTGCGCAGGTGAGTACAGTGAAAAAAAAATGACTGGGTACAGTGGGTATTGAGGAAGGAATAAATGATGACCGGGATGGAAGAAGATAAAAAATGGTAATTAACATGAAATTTATATTTTGGAGATTGTAAATAAAAAAATAAAAAAAAAATGACTGGGTACAGTGGGTATTGAGGAAGGAATAAATGATGACCGGGATGGAAGAAGATAAAAAATGGTAATTAACATGAAATTCATATTTTGGAGATTGTAAATAAAAAAATAAAAAAACTGTAAAAATTCTACTAGTTTTTAATTAAACCTGCATGAATTTAACAATTCTGATTCAAAAAACGATTAATATATATATATATATATATATATATATATTAGTCAATGACATACAAACCTGTTTTGCTGTATCACAGCTCATCAGTGTGGTGGACATTCACTTGTATCCAGCCGGAATCGAAACTCGTCCGATTTGGTGTCAGTTTGAGGCGCTACTCCCTACGCCAGTCACCCAGAGAACTCAATTCGTTACTCAATTCATATTAAGATATGATATTAGATAGATAGATAGATAGATAGATAGATAGATAGATAGATAGATAGATATTACTCAATTCATATTAGGATATGATATTAGATAGATAGATAGATAGATATTACTCAGTTCATATTAGGATATGATATTAGATAGATAGATAGATAGATAGATAGATAGATAGATAGATAGATAGATAGATAGATATTACTCAATTCATATTAGGATATGATATTAGATAGATAGATAGATAGATAGATACATATTACTCAATTCATATTAAGATATGATATTAGATAGATAGGTATTACTCAATTCATATTAGGATATGATATTAGATAGATATTACTCAATTAATATTAGGATATGATATTAGATAGATAGATATTACTCAATTCATATTAGGATATGATATTAGATAGATAGGTATTACCCAATTCATATTAGGATATGATATTAGATAGGTATTACTCAATTCATATTAGGATATGATATTAGATAGATAGATATTACTCAATTCATATTAGGTTATGATATTAGATAGATAGGTATTACTCAATTCATATTAGGATATGATATTAGATATATATATATATATATATATATATATATATATATATAGATAGATAGATAGATAGATAGATAGATAGATAGATAGATACTACTCAATTCATATTAGGATATGATAAT
Organism: Ascarosepion bandense; assembly: GCA_037127315.1. Classification (NCBI taxonomy): domain Eukaryota; kingdom Metazoa; phylum Mollusca; class Cephalopoda; order Sepiida; family Sepiidae; genus Ascarosepion; species Ascarosepion bandense. The sequence continues at coordinate 2,521,276 of JBBBDQ010001309.1, forward strand.
AGATAGATAGATAGATAGATAGATAGATAGATAGATATTACGCAATTCATATTAGGATATGATATAAGATAGATTGATAGATATTACGCAATTCATATTAGGATATGATATTAGATAGATATATATATATTACTCAATTCATATTAGGATATGATATTAGATAGATAGATATTATTCTTCACCGGTAGCACGAATCGGAGTGTCAACCATAACTCAGTCTTTAAGTGCTCAATAAAGACTGACCGTAACATCATTTAAATTTCAATAAAATATCTTGATAACGCAATGCTAACGCATACAGAGTCTTATAAGCGGATTTTGTCTGTTAAGTGCCATACCTGATACACGCTTGTCCGATCATGTCTTGAAAAGTCTTGTTCACTTTGATACTATTCCTGTATTTTCTTCTTTCACTAAGGATAGTTTGCCCCACCCAAAAAGCAATTTTATTATTTACTAATTTAAATGACAGCGTGAGGCTGGATATGTGGGGCAAACCAACTAGCAGCTAGTTGGGTAGGCGTCGTCTTTTATGTGCCGTTTTCCATTCAGGACGTAATGGACCATAGACCTCTACATCTTTCTGGCCATTGTAGAATCTAATAAGTTTTGTCTTCCTGTTTCCTCCGAAATCCTACTCTACCATCTTACTCAAGCCAATTAAGTATGACATTTGCCGCTTTTCCTTGTTTTTGTTTTCCTCAAATTTTGAATTTTTAGTTTTGTTCGATTCTCATTGGTTAATCATGTATCATGTTCATGAAAACCTTAGATAATTTTATAATTTTATACTTACGTAAATTTGTAAAAATTCCAATACGTCTAAACGGGTATGTTAATGTGTCTCATGATTGTTAATGTGTATGTGTCTGGTAGGAGTACCAGATTTTCCAAACCCTCTTCCTCACTACGTGTCCTAGAAATGGTAATTGATTCTTCCTGGCTTTTTGTTTCTGTTCTCTCCAAAACTTCGTCTTCGCTCACATGTTCAACCCATGGTTTCCTCAATATCCTTCTGTAGTTCAACATTTTTGTTGCCGCGAGTCTTTTCCTCATATTTTAGGTAATTGTCTAGAATTCATCGTTATTCATGTAAATATAATATGTACCAGTTCAATGCTCATTGAAGGGACAAATATCACTTAAGAGTTCAATACTTTTTGCTTTGTTTCTAACAAAATTTTCATGTCTCTTAATACTTTGCTTAGCTTCTGAAATGCGTCTT
>JBBBDQ010001309.1:2527500-2587500 GCA_037127315.1 Ascarosepion bandense
CAAGAGTTCTGTGTGCTTGAGTTGAATTATTTTGAATAAAGTAGTGCAGTAAAATTCCCCGCAAATACACTTTCTTTTGCACAAAATCCGACATGCTTCACACTTTGAAAACAAAAGTTGTTCACACTTTGGCGAAATGACATACGCTAAATTTCAAACTTGCTTATAATACTTCCTTATAGATGCGTTACCATCTCAAACTACAGGCACGTCTTTGTAGGAGTAAATCAACAAATTAACAACTGTAATGAAGAAATGCCAAATACAGGCGGGGGATAACAGAATCAAACAAGTCCAAGAATTTAAGTACCTAGGAAGTGTTCTAACAGGAGATGGAAAGTGCGACACGGAGTTCCGAAGGCGAATTGGCATGGCAAAGGACGCGTTCCAGAAGATGAGCAAAATACTAACACACAGGAAGATCTCAATAGAAACGAAGAAAAGAGTGCTAGACTGCTACGTGATGTCAGTTCTTCAGTACGGCTGTGAATGCTGGACAATATCATCGAAAATGAGGAAAAAACTGGAAGCGGCCGAAATGTGGTTCTACAGAAGGATGCTACGGATATCATGGACTGAGCATACAAGCAACGACGAAGTGTTAGAAAGAATGGCAACAAAAAGGAAATTGATGCTGAGCATCAGGAAGAGACAACTGAAGTTCCTGGGACATGCAATGAGGAAGGAGAGCCTGGAAAACCTGATACTGACTGGTCAGATAGAAGGAAGGAGAGACAGAGGAAGGCAGCGGATAACATATCTGCAGGGTCTGATCAGGTGGATGACGGAACGGGGGTTGCCAGGAGCAACAGGAGCAAACTTACTAAGAGCCACAAGGGATAGGGAGACGTGGAGATCTATGATCGCCTACGTCCTGAAGGGACAGGGCACATAGAAGAAGAAGAAGAAGAAGAGGGGAAAAGAGTTATGCAGAGACAATGAACTACGGATGCCCAGAAATGGTAACGGCTGAAAAACAGACTTAATCAGAAAAGCAAGAATAAAAGAAATTGACAAATAAAGAATCATATTTATGACTAGCAGTATAGCTCGGCGTTGCTCGGGTGTAATAAAAGCTTTAAAACTAATCCATGGTCCTGGAGCTCAAACTCTTTGAACGTTGGCACGAGAAACGTAGGTAGTTAAGACTAAGAACTACAATTATACCTACTTAGAGCAAAACCTGAAGCAAAAACCAAAATAAAAGTGATGAAAACCTGATTTTGATCAGACCCAATAGGATTTCAGGGTATCGCTTTCCAATATCGGAGTCAAATAAGGCATCCAAGGATAAACTAACTTATATAAGTCCATGAAAATATCGTACACATCGGGAGAAAAACTGGAAAAAATAAGCCATATTGATGGCTGAATATCGGTTTTTGATTAAATTCGATAGAATACCGTGGGTATCGATTTTCGATATCTGGGAAAATGAGTCGTCTGAGAAGATCTATTAATGTTTGAGACTATAAACTATAATTTTATCAATTTAGAGCAAATTCTGCAGCAAGAACCACGATATCAGGGCTGAAAACTTGATCTTAATCAGACCTGATCGGATATCTGGGTATCGATTTCCGATATAGTAATCGGAAAAAATATTAGCCCGTGACCTAACCGTTAGCGTAAAGAATACCTACGTGAAGTTTGGTGAGAATCGGATAAAAATTGTGGATTTGTATAAAGGACATACAGACCGACACACACAAACATCTTGCCTTATATATATATATATATATATATATATATATATATATATTAGGATGCTCTCCGAAAGGGAAATGCAAACGAAGAAGGACTTGAACCAATGTTTTATCGATTATGCGAAGGCGTTCGACAAAATACGCAACAAAGAATTGATGCAAATGCTCAGCAACCTCGATATATTCGAGAAAGACATAAGAGTAATCAAGAATCTCTACCGGCAGCAAACAGCCTGTATACGGACAGGTAACGAATTCAGCTGATTTACAAAGATAGAAAGGGGTGTAAGACAAGGATGTGTCTTTTCTCCGGATCTATTCATCCTGTACAGCGAGACTATTTTAAAGAACTTATGCCAGGATTTGTCATCGGAGGCCACAGTTTGAACAAAATAATGTGCACAGATGATACAGTGTTGATAGCAGACACGGAAAGGAAACTACAAGACATCCTACAGAAGGTAGCTAACGAGAGTGATAAGAAAGGACTAAAAATAAACTGCAAGAAAACAGAATTCATGGTCATCAGTAAAAAGAGCAGCCCAAAATGGCAAATGCAAGTGGGTGGATACTAGAACCAAGCAGTTACAGAAACTTAGATACATGAGAAGCGTTATAACAGAGATCCGAAGGCAAATTGGCATGACGAAGGAAGCATTCCAGAAGTTGAGTAGAGTATTAAGAAACGGGACAATTTTGCTGGAAAAGGGAAGAGAGTACCCGATTGCTATGTGTTTTCAGTTCTTCAATATGGCAGTGAATGCTGGACAATATCATCAAAGATGAAGGAAAAACTTGAAGCAACTGAAATGTGGTTCTACAGAAGGATGGTGCGAATATCATGGATCGAGCATGTGAGCAATGATGAGGTCTTAGAAATGATGAAAACGAAAAGGAAATTAATACTGAGCATCAGGAAGATACAGCTGAAGTTCCTGGGACATGCAATGAGGAAGGAGGGCATGGAGAACCTGATACTAACAGGCCAGATACAAGGAAAAAGAGACATATTTGAAGAACCGAATCAGGTAGATGATGGAACGAGTGTTGCATGGTGTAACAGGAGAAGGCGTGGAAAGAACCACCAAGGATTGGGAGACGTGGAAAACCATGATCGCCTACGACCTGAAAAGACAAGGCACATAGAAGAAGAATTTACATGACAACTGTATATAAGAAATTATAATGTGGATATAAAATGGGGGATCAATTTGATATTATAGTCAATATATAAACTGATCCCTAATTTTGAGGCCAAGATAGTTTCTATACATTTATATTCTAGATTTATGGGCTAGAGCTACCAGGGATAGGGAGACGTGGAAAGCCATGATCGCCTACGTCCTGAAAAGACAGGTCATATAGTTAAAAAAAACCTTCAACAAGTTCTAGCATTGTGGATTTAAGCCTTCTTCCTTCAATTCCCAGTATTTTCGGGAGAAGGCGGTCTAAAACCATAATGTATATATATAGTCATCCGCAGACAGGTCTGTTTCGCTGTATGACAGCTCATCAGTACGGTTAGACAGCCGATTGCCTTTTACCCAGGATTGAAACCCGACCAAAGCGGCGTCAGTCGGTGATTCTACCTCTGAGCTATGGGCGCTCGGTTGAAGGAGGCAGATTTTTTCGTATATTATCATCATACACGCCCAATAGCTGAGAGTGTTCTAATTCGTTGCTGAATGAACGATGCGTATATGCTAGAGTAGCTACTGTTTTTCAAAGTCTACCATTCTTTCAGAGTGCTCAGTCAGGGTGTAACATATACATATATATATATATATAGCCAAATGAAGAAGAAAAGGAAGAAAATAATTGCAATGTTCAAAACATTAATTTAAAACAGTGCTTAATGTAAAAATAGAGCAATTAATATTTATTAATAATTATTACTTTACAACATGTACAGACTACAAGCTACTGCAAAATTGTACATTTTGTTTCGACATTGAACGAACAATGTCTCATCAGGTAATTAATAATGTTGATGATGATTACCATCATTATTATCTACCTGTCGATATCAATATCGAAACAAAATATACAATTTTATTGTAGTTTGTAAATGTTTAAAGTGTTAATTAATTAATATATATATATATATATATATATATATATATATATATATATGAAATAAAATAAAATATATATATATATATATGTAATTAAATAAAATAAAATTGCAACGGTGGCAAAATATATAGACTGTGCCAAGAAGAAAAGTTAGCGTTTATGCTATTTCCAAACAAAAACAAACTATTCAATGAGAGAACGGAAATTATAACTAAGTGTAACCATACTAAAAAATTCCTCATGGGTTCATACAACCATGGATGAAATTGTTATAATATCTTGTAATTTTAAAAGCTGCGCGTTCAAAAATTCCTTGCCACGTGAGCGTTAAAAACACCAATACGTGAGCGTATTTTTTTAAAAATTGTAAATGGTAAAATCAGTTATTGAAAATCGCCTGAAGACACCACTCATGGTAGAGACTTAGGTCGCGTAATAACTCGTTTACAAATGGAAAATATTCAAAAGTTCTACAATATAATTGTATTGAACACTTTTTAATACAAATGTGCACTTGTCTAATTTGATTATAGCCAAAAACTAAGTAATTAAACAATATATATATATATATATATATATATATATATAAAGAGAGGGAGAGACAGAGTGAGAGAAAGAAAGAAAGAAAGAAAGAAAGAGAGAGAAACATTATGGTGAAAAAGGAAAATGACACACCACATTTAACATATACGCACACAGACACATTCGCGGTCGTATTAATCCTATTAATGTTCTATTTAGATATCGTACACTTAGATTCAAATTCCAGTTGAATTCATTGCAGTCTATTACGCGCAAATACCCTTGGGAAATGCTTCCTGTTTTCCTGTCTGTTGGCAGTCCTCCTGTGTAGTTCCTATATTTAAGAATTCTGGCGAACCCTCAGACCCCCCCCAATTACCGTCCTATTAGTCTCCTTCCGATCTTTGGCAACGTTTTCGAAGCCATTATCAACGCCGAGGTGATTCAGCATCTCACGGCCAACAGGCTTCTCTCTGACAAACAGTACGGGTTTCGCTTCACCAGGTCTACTGCTGATATGCTAACGACCATTACCAAGTACATATACCAGGCACTTGACAAGAATGGCGAAGCCCGAACCGTTGCCTTGGATATCTCCAAAGCGTTCGACAGGGTCTGGCATGCTGGCCTCTTGTGTAAACTGCGGAGCTACGGGATAACTGGACATCTGTTTGACCTCATCCAGTCATTCCTCTCTAACCGCACAGTGAAGGTGGTATTAAATGGGCATGCCTCCCAAAACTACCATACGAACGCGGGCGTCCCTTAAGGTTCTATCCTAGGCCCCACGCTCTTTCTGATCTACATTAATGATTTCCCCGACGCCATTAGATACCAAGTTGGTATGTATGCCGATGACACAACAATCTACTCTCGCATCGATCAAAAACCATGTGTGGACGACAAAGTGAACCTCGCTGCCGTACTTGAAAAGGACCTCCAATCCGTAGTGGCCTTGGGTAGGAAATGGCTAGTAAATTTCAATGCTTCTAAAACGAAGCTGTTATCAATTAATCACCATAGACAATCGCATCTACCTCCCATTAGCACGGGACAGGCTAGCCTCCCAGAGAGTAAAATACTACACCTCCTTGGCTTTACACTTTCGGCGGACCTCAAATGGAATGACTATATCGAATCCATTGCCAAATCTGCTGCTATGAAAGTCGGCTCTCTGTGCAGGGCCCGGAAGTTTTTCCCACCTGAATCTATTCTGCACATCTACCATCCGCCCGTGTATTGAATATTGCTGCCATATCTGGTTGGCTGCCCCTGCTGCTCTCCTTGGGATTCTTGACAAAATACAAAGGAGGATCTGTAACGTGGTTGATACTGACTTGGCAGATCGGCTGCAACCACTCTCTCACCGGCGTGATGTGGCTTCTCTGTGCCTCTTCTACAAGTACTTTCATGGCTTCTGCTCCGATGAACGTAGATCACTGGTGCCGCCTAAGCACGAATTTACACGAGATACTAGATTAGCAACTAGGTCCCACCCTTTCACAGTTAAACAAATAAGATGTAACCGTAAATTCTACTCCAACAGCTTCTTTTCTCGCGCTTCCCGCCTGTGGAGCTCCCTTCCACAAGTCTGCTTTCCCGACAGCTACAATCTCCAGGTGTTTAAATGTAGGGTCAATAGACACCTCCTATCACACTAACTCCAAATTATTCTCAGAACACTCTCATTTACCCAACCCTCATTCTCGGTATCCTTACCCGCCTATCACACACCCTCTGACATTTCCTATATTTAACCATTCTCGGTATCCCTACCCGCCTATCTCCCACCCTCTGACATTTCCTATATTTAATCATCCTTTCTCCACTCTATGTAGCCCCCTGCGCAAGGGTGGCAGTGACATGCTTTGCTCGGGGTGAAACGCTTGTAAAAAATATAAAATAAATAAATAACAGGACAGATTGGGTTCTATAGCCTTTGCTGGCAACCAATCTATCGCAGAAAGCAATGGCAACCTACTGCGGGATAATCTTCTGTCTAGTTAGTCATATCTCTTTCGAGACATGATCGCCCAAGCGTTTACCACGTATGGCACTTAACTGACACTTAGTTATTCTCTGTCAAATTCACCCCTATTAATGTAAAGATACTTATTGCAAATATTAAGTCACCCAAAGAAAGTAGAAATTTAATGTTTGCATGCTTTATTTATCAAATTTTTGACACTATTTTGAAATTACAAATTTTAAATCAAAATTTATTCAGAATGCCTTCCAAAATCTTCATGCCTTGTGATTTATTCATATTTCGTAAGTGTAGACGATATTTGAGGTTTTTACAAGGAATATTTTTACAATTTAATAAACAAAGTTTAGCGCGAATATAGACCTTAGACATAGAAATAAGTGTGTCTGGTTTGCTCATGCTCGGGGCGACCTCAAAGGTCAACCAAACCGGGGTGCAATTTGTGTTTATTTTAGTAAATATAACTTATTATTATTTTGGAGTGAATTAATATTTTTAGGTAAGTTTACAGAAAAAAATGGTAATTTTTTTATTTGTTCCTCGAAAGCCTTTACCCCTTTAAATCTTTCCAAAACATCCTTATTTCCGTGCAAATGTATATGCTGAACTCAAATCGATAATTGTTTATTCACGAAACCTACCTTTTTTCATGCTAACGACCAGAAAAATATCGAATTTCTTGTCGCTGATTATCTCACCCCGTAACCACGCTTCAAATATGTTATTCACTGCAGAATGACTTCACGCGTAGTTTGCCGATTTTTCAGTCTACTTTTTTTTTAATCATATCACCGCGAGCAAAGTGGTAACGCCACTGATATGCAGGGGGCTACATAAGAGTGAGAAGATTAGAAAAGAGAAAACCGGAAACCGCATCCTAAACAGGAAACAAGGGATGAGCCTCTTCACCTGTTCAATAGATGTGGGTGGAATGTGAACCGGGCGATAGTTTAGTCTATCTACTCCAATTGAAAAAAAAATGAAGTGAGAATAAGATTAGAAAAGAGAAAACCGGAAACCGCATTCTAAACAGGAAACAAGGGATGAACCTCTTCACCTGTTCAATAGATGTGGGTGGGTTGTGAACCGGGCGATAGTTTAGTCTATCTACTTTAATTGGTTTCCTTCCTTTGTACAATTATTGCGCGGAAATTGAGTTCCGAAACATAACAAATCGCATAGTAATTTCAAATAGGAAGTAAATAGGCCGAAATATGTATCCTACGCCTCAAGTCATTCAGCGGTGAATCAGATATGAGAACGGTGGTAAGGAGTGAGATATAGTCTGATTTTTTTCTTGTCGATAACACGAAAAAAGGTAGGTTTCTTCAATAAAGAATTATCGATTTGAGTTCAGCATATACATTTGCACGGAAATAGGGATGTTTTGGAAAGATTTGAAGGGGTAAAGGGCTTCGGGGAACAAATCAAAAATTTACAGGAAAAATACCGAGTATTTAATTGCAAAAACTGCTTCTTTTGAATGTATTTTCATTCAGATTTTCATTGTTTAAGAACATTTTCTGGTCTCCCAGAACCGGTATTGTCTTAGATCTAGAAAACATTTTCAGATGAGTATTTTTGCGCGTTTTCGAATTATTTTTTTCAATCATTTCTATTTTCACCCTTTATTTCTGCTCTGATGTTTTTTCATTCTTTCTTTTTCTTCATTTTCTGTTCGTCTTTCTCTTTCATTTAGCTGAGTTATTCTTTCTTTCTTTTCATTTCTTTATTTTTCTGCTTTCTTGTTCTGACAGTATTTATCTTTCATTTTCTTTCTTTCTTTCTTTCATTTTTCTGCTTTCTCGTCCTGATAGTATTTAGACGTTATCTTTCAACTTCTTTCGTCTTTCTTTTTTCTTCTTTCTCGCTTGTAATTTCTTGTAGTTTTTTTTTATTTCACTTCTTTCTTTCAACCATTTTTCTTTTTTCTTTCTTTCTATTTTTCTTTTCATTCATTTTTCTGCTTTCTCGTTCTAACAGTATTTAACTGATATCTTTCTTTTTGTACAAAATTTTACATTTCTTTCTTTCTTTCTTTCTTTCTTTCTTTCTTTCCCCTTGTTTGTTATTACGTCTTTTTCTACAAAATTTTACATTTCTTTCTTTCTTTCTTTCTTTCTCTTGTTTATTTCTATCTTTCGCTTGCTTCATTTCTTTCTTCCTTCCTTCTGTCTTTCATTTTTCTTTTTTTCTTCCCTTCTGTCGTCTTTCTTTCTTTTTTTTTCTTTCTTTCCCCTTGTTTGTTATTACGTCTTTTTCTACAAAATTTTACATTTCTTTCTTTCTTTCTTTCTTTCTTTCTTTCTTTCTTTGTCAATTCTTTTCTTTCTGTCTTTCTCTTGTTTATTTCTATCTTTCGCTTGCTTCATTTCTTTCTTTCTTTCCTTCTGTCTTTCATTTTCTTTCTTTCTTCCCTTCTGTCTTCTTTCTTTCTTTCTTTCTTTCTTTCTTTCTTTATTTCTTTCTTTCCCCTTGTTTGTTATTACGTCTTTTTCTACAAAATTTTACATTTCTTTCTTTCTTTCTTTCTTTCTTTCTTTCTTTCTTTCTTTCTTTCTTATACAGTTTCTATCTATTTTTCTTAGTTTCTTTCTTTCTTTTCCTATCTTATTGGTTTTCATCAGTATTTTTCCTTTCACTTCCTTTTCTCTTTCAAATCCGCTCACTCTTAATCTCTTTCATTCTTTCCCCTGAATCTTACTCTTTTTTTATATATTTCTTTTTTTTTCTTTTTTCATTGGCTAACGCATTTAATACTTTCATTTATATTTATTTTTTGTTTCCGACATTTTATAATTCCAGGTTCTTTTTTTCTACCTCATTTTATTTTGATTGATGAAAACGAATCATTTTCCTGCCCAAAGAAATTTCGTCGCTACATCTCATTTCCACTCGAATTGATAAATTTTACATACCACTATGGCGACCAGCCAATGGCGACCCAATAAAACAGTCCGTCAGGCCTGCGATTACTTTCCGCTCAACCAACATTAAATGTCACTTTTTTTCCGGCAAAACATCAAGTGTGGGTGATAAAGCTTAGTCCCCCACACACACACCACATCACTTGAGTTAATATTCTCTTTTTGTTTTCACGAAAAACAAAATATTTGACTTTGTAACATCGACACCCATCAGTCAATATTTTTTATGTTACTTTTATTTTCTAGAAATGGGGATGCCGTTATTGCTTGTTCTTTTTTCTTAATAGGTTTTTACTTTTGTTCGTTTTCTCTTTTAGGAATAAGACCACCATTGACCGTTTTATTTGGCTGACAGGGTTCTGACGAATTTATTTCGCAGTAATTTTAAAAGATTTTTGTTCTTTTTAATAAAATGGTTTTCCGATGAGATGTATTTTTCAAAGGAATTACGAAACAAAAAAAAAAAAAGAAAAGAGAAATATTTCTTCGCAAGCCAAATCTCCTCAAGTTGAAAGTTTTTTTTTGTTTTTATCGTGTCACCCCCAAGCAAGGCATTCCACTGCCACTATAGCGCAGGGGGTTACATAGAGGGATTGGGTATGGGAAATGTCAGAAGGAGGGTGATAGACGACTTAGGATGTACATAGGGAGAGAGTTGGAGAGAGTGGGTATGAGTGTGTTAGGAGGTGTCTACTGACCTTACATTTAAACTCCTGGAGGCTGTAGCCGTCGGGGAAGCAAGCATGCGGTAGGGAATTCCACAGGCGGGAAGTGCGAGGAAAGAAGCTGTTGGAGTAGAAATTGCGGTTACATTTCATCGGTTTCACTGTAAAAGGGTGGGACCTAGTTGCCAATCTAGTATCTCGTGCAAATTCACATATAGGGGACACCAGTGATTTAAGTTCGTCAGAGCAGAAGCCGTGAAAGTATCTATAGAAGAGGCACAGGGAAGCCACATCACGCCGGTGAGAGAGATACTGCAGGCGGTCAGCCAAGTCGGTATCAATCACATTACAGATTCTTCGCTGTATTTTGTCAAGAACCCCGAGGAGAATAGAAGGGGCACCCGATCAGAAGTGGCAGCAGTACTCAATACACGGGCGAATGGCGGATTTATATAATTGCAGGATAGATTCAGGATGAATGAATTTCCGGGCCCTGCACAGAGAGCCGACTTTCATAGCTTCGGATTCAGCAATGGATTCGACGTAGTCATTTCACTTGAGGTCCGCTGAGAGTGTCAAGCCAAGCAGGCGTAGTGATTTGCTCTCTGGGAGGCAAGCCGGTTCCATGCTAATGGGAGGGAGGTGCGGTTGTTATCTATCTTTTGTTAAACGTTAACCCTGAGAAGAGCAACGATGATGCTAGAATGCAACGGGTTACAGAGAGTAAAAGTAAATACGATGACTGAGAATAGGGAGGATTGAGGAAATGACAAAAAAAAAAAAAAGAAAAAAGTTGTTGCTGTTGTCCTCTTTAGCGTCGTGGTGGGAAAATGAAGAAAAGGACGTTGGAAGAAGAGGTCGAATGAAACTGTGGCGTGACCTGCGTCCGGGTTGGCGTGGAGTGAAAAAGAAAAAAGAAAATTGGCATTGAGGGCGGGTCAGTTTAAAGATTCTTCTTTACATGGTGAGATACTGTCAGCTACTGCTTCCATCTGACGGACTGCTGTGTCTCACTGACCCGCTGACTGATGCCTTTGACATGTTAGTGTTTGACAAGTGAAGCTTCTCATGATGCCTTCTCCAGCGGTACTTTTTACAGCTAAGTGTGAAAATACGTCATATATGAATTTGGTGTTTTTAATCCAATCAGGATTCAGGATTTGCCTTTCGCATTGACTTGTGAATTTTTTTTTTAGTTTGATTTTTCCAAAGTCGTTTGAATTCGATTTTGAGGGTGTGCAATTTATTTTGTGTTTTTGATGAATGGTATAGGATTTGTATCCTATAGGTCTATGAGCAGTCATTTTGTTTCGGTGATTGGTTTTTTAAATTTGCGTCTATAAATAGTAATTTTGTCTATATTTAAGTAAATATTGGTTGTTTGTATCTGAGGGAGGCTCACATATGAGATAAATATTACCAGTCTTCATGAGATCCAGATGGTGATTGATATTGCTTTGAAAGTTTGGAAGATTGAAGATTTCCACAAATGAGTTTGAGGAAAGAAATTGTTGGAGTATAAGTGGCAATTACATCTCACTAGTTCAATACTAAAACGGTGAGACCTAGTTGCCAATCTAGTCAGTTAGTGAAGTGGCATACGTAATACATGCTTGGGCGATCCATGACACGCTCTTTCGATCGATGACTGACCGGGCATAAAATTTTCTCTCGGTAGGTTGCCAATTAAATTCTGTGGTAGAGACGTTGCCAAGAAAGGCTATATAACCCAATCGGTTCTGTTATTTCAGTCAATCACTTAAGTACCATACATGATACACTTTGGGTGATCATGTCTGTTTTGATACCAGGCTGACTAGCCAGAAAACTTTTTTTTTAAATAGGGGGTAGCTATTTTTTTTCTGGGCTAGACTGGTCACCAACAAAGAATGAATTTGAAGATTTTGAGACTGGCCTATATATATATATATATATATATATATATATATATATATATATTATCCATTTTTAAACGAGATATTTCGCTACCCAGGTTTCTACCATGAGTGGTGTCTTCAAGCGATTTTTAATAACTGATTTTATCGGTTACCGTTTATCTTTTTGAGAACGCTCTTGTAACGGCGAAAGCGCGGAATCTTAACCATTATCGGCTCGGAACGAGAAATCGGGGAGCCGAGTTCGAATTCCAGTTGAATTCATTGCATTCACTTACGCGCAAATACCCCTGGGAAAGGTATTTATCCGTCTCTTCCTTCCAGTTATGGGTTAAATAACAGGTCAGATTGGGTTCTATAGCCAATCTACCGCAGAAACCAATGACAACCTACTGCGGATAATCTTCTGCCCAGTTAGTCATGTCACTTTCGAGACATGATCGCCCATGTATGTCATTTAACTGACCGACTAACTTGTAACGGTGTTGTATTTGAATGTTCGCGTGGCAGGGAATTTATGAATTTATAACTCGTTTAAAAATCGATAATATTCAAAAGTTCTAGAATAGAATTGTATCGAACACATTTTAATACAAATGTGTACTTGTATAACCCTATTATGACAAAAATCTAAGTATTAAACAATCAATATATATATATATATATAGAATCATAAGTAGATAGAGAGATTATTAATGAAATTTCATATTATCCTTTGTCTAAAGCAAGATTCGGAGTTTCACGCTCAACGCAATAACCAGTTGCATATTATAAACTGACCATTTCTAGATTTGAATTTTATTTTTTGTACTAGCATTGTTTAACCTAATTGTCAGTCAGTTAAGTGCCATACGTGGCACACGCTTGGGCGATCATGTCGCGAAACCCGAGCTGTTTTGCTATAAAACCCATAAAGTTGATAAATTACATATAATTCTAATTAGACCCGACAAATTAAATCTAATTTTAAAATGAACAGAAAAATAAAAGGCAGAATTCAGAAGCGTAGAAAATGTCCAAAAGATCCAATTCATTGCAAGTAAATTATATTACTTTTGACGAATATTACATTCACATAACGAAGCACAAAGGTGTTTTTTTGTTTATCAAAACTACTACACCAACAAACTGAAGTCTTTGTAACGAAATACAACATATGCAACTGGAATTCGAACTCGTTTCTTTGCTTCCCAGTCAGTCAGTCAGTTAAGTGCCATACGTGAAACACGCTTGGGCGATCATGTCTCGAAAGAGACATGACTGACTGGGCAGAAGATTATCCCGCAGTAGGTTGCCATTGTTTTCTGCGGTAGACTGGTTGCCGACCAAGGCTTTTATTTTTCTGTTCATGTGCCACGTGAACATTCAAATACAACACCGCTACAAGTCAGTCTGTCAGTTAATGCCATACATGAAACACGCTTGGGCGATCATGTCTCGAAAGTGACATGACTAACTGGGCAGAAGATTATCCGCAGTAGATTGCCATTGGTTTCCGCGGTAGATTGGTTACCAGCCAAGGCTATAGAACTCGGCTCCCAGATTTCTCGTTATACTCATCCCTAAATCAGGGAAACGGTTATAGACGAAAGTATGCTACTACGACTGCTTATAATAATATGTAAACAGGGTTGTCTTCTGTGTTTATGTATGCATTCCTGTTTTATGTATAAACAAGCAGTTTAGCCCGGTTTCACTCGGGTAGTTTAAGGAATAATAAGAATAAAAAACATATGATGAATTTACATATTAAATGCATACACAACGTCCACCTTCGTCACTTTCATATATAAATATATTAGTTTAGCGCGGTTTCACTCGGGTAGTTTAAGGAATAATAAGAATAAAACCCTATGATGAATTTACATAGTAAATACTTACAAAACGTCTACCATCGTCACTTTTATAGATATAGACTAGTAGTTTAGCCCGGTTTCACTCGGGTAGTTTAAGAAATAATAAGAATAAAAAAATATGATGAATTTACATAGCAAATACTTACACAACGTCCACCTCGTCACTTTCATATATAAATATATTAGTTTAGCGCAGTTTCACTTGGGTAGTTTAAGGAATAATAAGAATAAAAAACATATGATGAATCTACATAGTAAGTACTTACACGACGTCCATCCTGGTCACTTTTATAGTTATCAATAGTGAAAGATACCTGACCGGGAACAAGATTATCCGGCAGTAGGTTGCCATTGCTTTCTGCGGTTGACTGGGTGCCGACCAAGGCTATAGAACCCAATCTGTCCTCTTATTTAACTCATAACTGGAAGGAAGAGACGGATTAATACTTTTCCCAGGGGTATTTGCGCTTAAGTGAATGCAATGAATTCAGCTGGAATTCGAACTCGGCTCCATGATTTCTCCTTATACTCATCCCTAAATCAGGGAAACGGTTGTAGACGAAAGTATGCTACTACGGCTGCTTTTAATAATATGTAAACAGGGTTGTCTTCTGTGTTTATGTATGCATTCCTGTTTTATGTATAAACTAGCAGTTTAGCCCGGTTTCACACGGGTAGTTTAAGGAATAATAAGAATAAAAACATATGATGAATTTACATAGTAAATACTCACACAACGCCACCCTCGTCACTTTCATAGATATCAATAGTTGTTTAAGGAATAATAAGAATAAAAAACATATGATGAATTTACATCGCAAATACTTACACAACCTCCACCCTCATCACTTTTATTGATATAGACTAGCCGTTTAGCCCGGTTTCACACGGGTAGTTTAAGGAATAATAAGAATAAAAAACATATGATGAATTTACATATTAAATGCATACACAACGTCCACCCTCGTCACTTTCATATATAAATATATTAGTTTAGCGCGGTTTCACTCGGGTAGTTTAAGGAATAATAAGAATAAAACCCTATGATGAATTTACATAGTAAATACTTACACAACGTCTACCATCGTCACTTTTATAGATATAGACTAGTAGTTTAGTCCGGTTTCACTCGGGGAGTTTAAGGATAGACTAGCAGTTTAGCCCGGTTTCACTCGGGTAGTTTAAGGAATAATAGAATAAAATATATATGATGAATTTACATAGCAAATACTCACACAACATACATCCTCGTCACTTTTATAGATATAGATAACAGTGTAGAACGTCTATATTGAATTAGCTAAAAATGGGGAGGGGCAACATATACAGATAAAGATAATATAAAGTGTGGTGATCGATTATATATTATAATCAATACACAAACTGATCCCTGACTTTGTGGGGTGATAATATATATTTTTATACCCCTAATTTTGGCTTTCTGAAACATTTCAAGGTGTTGTTAGCGTTGTAAAAGTTTAATCTACATCTGAGCTCAACTCCCGTTGAGCTAGATCGCAAAATGCAAACGCTAAGTCCAATCTATCAAACAAACATATACTTACACAACGTCCACCCTCGTCGCTTTTATAGATATAGATTGAAGAAGACAGATGTTCTCTCGGAATATTATTTAACAATATTTAATATCGTCTTTTCTTTATCTGCAAATCGCACGTCTCTTGAATAATAATATCAATAGGAAGAGCCATGATAAAGTTGGCGGCTCCCTGTGGTGCAATAGGTTTCAACCTAAATAATCGAGAAAGCTTCACACTTGCCATCGCATGAATCATACTAAAGCTCATGTTGATTGTTCGCAGATCCGACCGAGGCAGAGGATTAGTTCAACTAGAAATGTCTTAAGAACCTAAAATAATCGGTCTAGAAAGATAACTGGAAACTACAGAAGACAGGATGATGATCTATGCGAAAAATATGAGACATATGAAACTTTATTCTGTAATATAGGAAGCCAACAAATTCAAAAGAATATTTCATGTAAGTGAAGAAATGCAAATAGATCTTAACACATCTCCTGCAGTAGCAAAGAACCTAAAAGAAGCAAAGCACTAAATGCAAAAAGGATAGTAAGATAAGCCTTTTCAGGATTAATTCTCTGTCCTGAGCAAACATGTTGATGTACACAAACTACGTACATATCAACGGTTAAATAGTGCATGGTTAAAATCTAAAACTGAATGTGTAATACTTGTTGGACAGGACCAATGCTAGAAATTGCCAAGCACTGATACTGAAAAAATTGTGTGGACCCTAAATACACATTCTCTGATGAATATCCAAAAACAATTGACCATCTTGATCATGTTGTAATGTATTTTTGAAAATCTTCAAAATCTATCAAAATACAAGGATCTTAAAATCGGAATCATATAAATGTGAGACATGAGTGCTTAATTATAGCTGGGGCCCTCGGATTGATTAGAAAAAGTACCAATTGAATCATTGAAGGGATTCTTGGTAGTCTAAAATTGTACACACTAGTACAGCCCACACCCTACGAATCGAAACTTATTTATAAATGGAACTTTGTCCGTGTGTGTGTCTGTGT
The DNA here is from genome assembly GCA_037127315.1 of Ascarosepion bandense. Taxonomy (NCBI): domain Eukaryota; kingdom Metazoa; phylum Mollusca; class Cephalopoda; order Sepiida; family Sepiidae; genus Ascarosepion; species Ascarosepion bandense. The sequence goes on from JBBBDQ010001309.1 coordinate 2,543,707, forward strand.
GTGTGTCCGTTACCTATAGACTCCGAAACGGCTGAACCAATTTTCTTGAAAATTTACACAGTTGTACTATAAGCGTCTGCGAGTATTCTTAGCTAGCTTTTGTGTCGAGGTACCCCCGATAAATATCGAAAATCAATAAGTGAATTAATCGGGTTACAGAAGGAGTTGTTCGATTTTAATCAAATTTGATACACTCATAGACAAAGACATAAGAAACAATATTCAGAAGTTTCAAGGTTGCAGTTCTTACAATAGTGCAAAAAATCGATAATATATATATATAAAAGACAAGATGTTTTTGTGTGTGTCTGTTTATCTGCCTGTATGTCTGTATTTTTTTAGCCCTTTTATTTTAGTTTTTGCTTCGGGTTTGGCTCTAAGTAGGTGTAATTGTAGTTCTTAGTCTCAGCCATGATACCATTTACTCAGAAGACTTATTGAGCCTTCACAATTCTGTTCACGACGAAAAAACTTATTTGATATCGATACCAGGAAATCAAAATTGACTTACATCCTTCCAATTTTCTTTCAGTCTACGGTTTCACTTTAACTGGAAACAACTATTGCTTTTTAGTCTTTCGTGCCAACATCCAAAGAGTGTGAGCTCCAGGACCATGGATTATTTTTAAAGCTTCCATTACACCCGAGCAACGTTCTGCTAATTTATGTATATTATGTGTAATCATTTTTTTTTTCAGATAAATATCGAATCGAAAATATCATGAAGCCATTTCTGATATAACTCTGACACCCCGTAAGAAATGATTATACAAAAATCAAAGGAAATTAAATAATAGAAATAATAATATTAATGCTTATTTCGATATGAAATAAAGCAACAAAGATTGATATCTCAGCAGACAAAACTCATTCTCTTTCAACAAAATATCTCTTTGAGTAAGAATCATCGATTAATTTCTATACCAAGGTAGACTGTACTGTAATTAACTAAGGGCAGTAATTAACATTAAAATAAAATGCTTACTTGAAACACCTTATAGCTTTATTCGTTGTCGGCGACACTTAAATCATTTTGTCAATTTAATAACAACCACTTCAAAATCTGAATCTTCTCTGCCACATCTTTATATCCTGTGTCATCACCCGATACACCCAATGGTGTTTCAGGGGGGAGCGTTTTGCTATTTCCGTAAAAAAAAATGTTTTTTTTATGGCGCAGGGTTGTTGGCCCCGCGCCCAACCCCCACACCAGGAGGAAGGTATTTTTTCACCCAGTGAGGACCGAACTCACTACTCAGTTGTTATGATTCTAGCGAGACAAGCTTGCTAACCATTACATCACCTCGAGGTGCCCACATCTCTATGTCAGTTAAGTTCCATACGTGAAACACGCTTTGGGCGATCATGTCTCGAAAGACACATGACTGACTGGGCAGAAGATTATCCCGCAGTAGGTTGCCATTGCTTTCTGCGGTAGACTGGTTGCCTGCCAGGGATATAGAACCCAATCTGTCCTGTTGTTTAACCCATAACTGGAAGGAAGAGACGGATTAATACCTTTCCCAAACTCTGGCCAGTATGGGACTCGAACCCACGACATTCGCGTTATTAGTACGACGCTCTAACCAACTGAGCTAACCGGCCATACGCGTCTGTATGTATTGTTCGTTAAATAATGCGTACTCTATTTACAAATGGCAAACCCTACAATATTGCCCTGAACGCCGATGACTTGAAAAACGTGTTAGGGGTTTGATTACACTGGTTGTGAACTTATGACAGTGATGGAATTTTAAAAATTTTTTAGACCAAAACAAACACACACACACACACACACACACACACACACACACACACAAAATGTGTAAGGTTACAGGAATGGGAGAGTGAAAACACCTGGTTTCCGACTGATTTCATAGAGACCATTACGTGCTGACCGGTCAATCAGTTAAAGGTCATACGAGATAAACGCTTCTGTGATTATGTCTCGAAAGAGACATGACTGACTGGGCAGAAGATCTCGCAGTAGGTTGCCATTGCTTTCTGTGATAGACTGGTTGCCAGCCAAGGCTGTAGAATCCAATCTGTCCTGTTATTTAACTCATAGCTGGAGGGAGAAGAGATAGATTATATTACATTATTATATTAAGTATAATTAGTGGGGTATCAGTTCATTACTTCATAACAATAAAAAAATTGATCTCCCACTTTATGCCCAATAGAAACGTTAATACTGTTTTTAAATAATATATTCAGCCTGTCAGTTAAGTGCCATCCGTGATACATGCTTTGGGCGATCATGTCTCGAAAGAGACATGACTGACTGGGCAGAAGATTATCCCACAGTAGGGTGCCATTACTTTCTGCAGTCGACTGGTTGCCAGCCAAGGCTATAGAACCAAAATCTGTCCTATTATTTAATCCATAACTGGAGAGAAGAGATGGATTAATACCTTTCCCAAGGGTATTTGCGCGTAAGTGAATGATAAGATATCAACTGGAATTCGAACTCGGCTCCCCGATTTCTCGTTCGGTAGTTGGCCAAATTTTGGCATTCGTTCTCTCTGTCTCGTTTTCGCCAATAAACCATGTTAATATCATTTGTTCAGCCTGACAAATTACGGATTTTTACTTTTCGTATCGACTCTGAATTCAGTTCTTTAGACTCCATCATTGAATCGTAGGCGGCATCATTTTTTAAAATCCTGCTTCATATTATAAAGGTTAATTGTTTTAACGTCATTTCTAAGAGAAAAAAAGATATGATCGGGAGAACCCACGTCCCGGCCTTGTTCAGATTGTTGTTCACGCTAGATATCACGCTCTCTCCCAGAAGCCGTAACTAAGGTCTAGTCAGCATGGTTGTCGTAGAAACCACATGATGGCCCTGCGGATGTTGACCAACCACAAATATACCCGTCTTTTTCAACGGGGATTAAATAACCACTTTAGTAGCCTGCCATACAAATAAAATGAAATATATCAAAATGTAGTCCCAACATTACGTCGATTACCTCTGCTAGTCTCGAATATTTTGTGTGTCAGTTCATGTGCAACAGAAAACACGAATTTGCAGAGAACGCACTCGATAAAGGAAACGCATTTCGCACTTGTAAGAACTCTTGAAGCGAAATTTTGTAAGCGGCTTTGTTCGTGTCAAACAAACTGACACGTGCAATTTTATGATCACTAATTTTAGAAAACTCGTCTGTTTGTGAAATTTCATGAATTACAACTCCATAATGTTTTCGAGAAGAAGGACGGAGTAACATCAATAACCACGCTGAAAAAGGAAACGGGGTTCAGCGCGCTTTTGTGCCTTGAAATGTCACCGTTATAAGGTGAAGTGAAAAGGGGACCACATGGGAGTAAAATTCTCTACCCGAATAAAAGGAATGACCTGAAATAAAAACTTTTTTTGTGTAAACCTCAGATGCTGCGGATAATGTTGATCAAGCAATGATGAGGTTTTGGAAAGGATGGAAACGAAAAGGAAATTACTACTGAGCATCAGGAAGAGAGGACATGCAATGAGGAAGGAGGGCTTAGAGAATCTGATACTAACAGGCTACATAGAGGGAAAAAGAGACAAAGGAAAGCAGCGGATAACATATTTGAAGGGCCTGTGAAGGTGGATGACAGAACGGGGGTTGCGTGTTGTAACAGGAGAAAGCTTGCCGAGAGCCACCAGAGATAGGGAGACGTGGAAAACCATGATCGCCTACGACCTGAAAGGACAAGGCACATAGAAGAAGAAGAAGAAGAAGAAGAAGAAGAAGAAGAAGAAGAAGAAGAATGACGAGGTTTCGGAAAGGATGGAAACGAGAAGTAAATTAATACTGAGCATCAGGAAGAAACAGCTAAAGTTCCTGGAGCATGCAATGAGGAAGGAGGGCTTAGAGAACCTGATACTAACAGACAAGATAGAGGGAAAAAAAGAGACAGGGGAAAGCAGCGGATAACATATTTGAAGGACCAGACAAGGTAAATGACAGAACGAGTGTTGCGTGGTGTAACAGGAGAAAGCTTGCTGAGAGCCACCAGGAATAGGTAGACGTGGAAAGCCATGATCACCTACCTCTTGAAAGGACAAGGCCCATAGAAGAAGAAATCTTTTGTATATCTGTCAGAGAGGTGTCTATTTTTCTTTCAAGTGCCGTGTCCGTAAACATATTAGCAGCCATAGCTCTCCAAACTTTCCTTTCCTTCGTTGCTTAAGAAATTTTGTCTTTTTGTTATCTCTCCTAAACTTTGTTCCGCCATCCATTTAATCAAACACATGCTTCTTCTTCCCATGAGGACATTACCGATCAAGGCTCTCCACAGTTTCCTCTCTTTTGTAACTCTTAATAAATTTTTGTCTTTTTGTTATCTCTCCTAAACTTTGTTCCGCCATCCATTTAATCAAACACATTCTTCTTCTTCCCATGAGGACATTACCGATCAAGGCTCTCCACAGTTTCCTCTCTTTTGTAACTATTAATAAATTTTTGTCTTTTTGTTATCTCTCCTAAACTTTGTTCCGCCATCTATTTAATCAAACACATTCTTCTTCTTCCCATGAGGACTTTAAATAGGTGATTATGTCTCCTTCAACACATAACTGACTAGGCAGAAGATTTTCCCGCAATAGGTTACAATTAATTTCTGTGGTAGACTGGTCACCGACCAAGACTATAAAATCCATTCTATTCTGCTATTTAACCCATACCTGGAAGAAGAAGCTACAGATTAATACCTTTTCTCAAAGATATTGTTGTATTGCCGAAGAAGCAATCTAAACTTATTTATAAATGGAATTTTTGTCTGCGTGTGTGTATGTGTGTGTCCGTTACCTATAGACTCCGAAACGGCTGAACCAATTTTCTTGAAAATTTACACAGTTGTACTATAGGCGTCTGCGAGTGTTCTTAGCTAGGTTTTGTGCCGAGGTACCCCCGATAAATATTGAAAAGCGATAATCGAAAAAATCGGATTATAGAAGGAGTGCTCCGATTTAAATCAAATTTGATAGCCTCATAGGCAAAGACATAAGAGATAATATTCAGAAGTCTCAGGGTTGCAGTTCTTACAATAGTGCAGATAATCGATAATATATATATATATATATATATATATATATATATATATATATATAAGGCAAGATGTTTGTGTGTGTCTGTTTATCTGCCTGTATGTTTGTATTTTTTTAGCCTTTTTATTTTAGTTTTTGCTTCGGGTTTGGCTCCAAGTAAGTATAATTGTAGTTCTTAGTCTCAGTCATGATACCATTTACTCAGAGAACTTATTTAGCCTTCAAAATTCAGTTTACGACGAAAAAACCTATTTGATATCGATACCAAGAAATCAAAATTTGACTTACATCCATTCATTTTTCTTTCAGTCTACGGTCTCGCTTTAACTGGAAACAACTATTACTTTTTAGTCTTTCGTGCTAACGTCCAAAGAGTCTGATCTCCAGGACCATGGATTAGTTTTAAAGCTTTCATTACACCTGAGCAATGCCGTGCTATACTGCTAGTACGGTATAAAACGATATGTGCTGAAATACCAACTGCACAATATCCGTGCTAATGGATATTAAGTACAAACAAGACAAACACAGATAAGACAGAACGACCATAATTAGAAAGAGAGTATAGGTTAAGCCGTTAAAATGGCAGAGAGCATAGAGCGATAATAATCGTCAGTGACACTCTGAATTATTTACGATTCCCTGACATGAGCAGAAGCCCGAAATAGATGCGACACAAGGCCAGTATAACCGGGCTCGAAAGCTCGGACAAAAACTCTTGTCTGCTTTTCCTCAGACGAAACTCTACCCTTCCGCGGAGACCCGCCTGGGTTCCTGTCTGGCCGAAGGAAGAGAATCCGACAGAGTGAATTACTGACGCACGCAGTCGATCAACTCAGACTGTCAATGACAGTCTGAAATATTTACAGTCTCTCCACATGGGCAGAAGACTGAAGTATATACGGCACAAGGCCAATTAACATGAGCAAAACCGAGCTTGTACGCTTCTTGTCTGCTTTTCCCCAGAAGAGATTTTAACCTTCGACAGAACCCCGTTTAGGTTCCTCTTCGCCCAAAGGCAGAGAGTTTGACAAAGTGAAGGAATAACAGACACAGTCGTTCTCAGACTATCAGTGAAAGTCTGAGCGAAGCTTAAATGTGGCACAAGGCCGGAAGTATACGACACCAAGTGAGGATCGAACTCATTACTCAATTGTAATGATTCTCGCGAGACAAGCTTGCTAACCATTGCACCACCTCAAGTTGCCCCTATCAATGCGAGTCTGAATTTTAACTGATATTAATCATTATTTATATAGCTATTTCGGTTCACAGACTATTCCATATTTGAGAGTGCTACAGGGGTGTCAGCTACTCTAGAAAAGTTATTTCTGCGTATGTGAATGCAACGATTTCAAATGAAATTTAAAATCGACTCTACGATTTCTTAATTTTATTATGAGGCATTTATTAAAAAAGTGTTAGAGAAACTTAATAAACAAAATACTCCAGTAATATTATAGCAATAGATAATTCTAACGGACTTTTCCGCATTTTTCGGAAGAAAAGAATGGATAAAATTCTAGTACAGGAAGAACTACAAGATTTCCAAATGACCCACGCCATGTTTTGAATTCAGTGCTGTCCTTATCACTACTTGCTAGCGAAAGCTAAACTGTTTTTTGCATAGAGAGGGGCTGCCAAAAAATATTGATTCATACTTTTACATAGTGCGTCTGGCATAAGTGAAAATAATAAACACTACTGGAATTCGAACTCAGCTAACGATTTCTTACTTCAAGCCACCATAAACAACGCGTGTATATATATATATATATATATATATATATATATATATATATGTGTGTGTGTGTGTGTGTGTGTGTGTCCATAATGGTATTTGTGACGCTACATGTGTTTCGATTTTAAAGTCGACTCTCTTCAGGCGAATAAACTTGTGACTTCACATATAGAGATACGAAAAGAAATATTTTTAATCTATATCAATTTTTTCTCGTTGGAACAACCTATTTATGTTTTTAATATATATATATATATATATATATTAGAAAAAATTTTCAAAATTCAAAGGTGTCGGATGTACATTACGACATAGGATCTCTAATAGAGATTCTACGTCACGTCAGCGACATTGTTTTTTTTTTCCCAAATGGCGAAGGCCCTGGGGTAGAGTGTGGAGGGGTTTTAGGTTAACAACGGTCACAAAGTAGAACAGGACAGAGCTGGTAGTCGCGGGGTTACAGGGTGTTGAAACGGTATATTTAGGAAGGGGAGGAATAGGAGTTCATATTTTATAAAGATAGACAACTAAATGAGTTAAATTACTTTTTTAATTTTAAGATTTTGGGTTGTTTGAAGAGGTGTATTTAGGCGAGAAGGAATGAGTTTCAATATAAGATTTTTAAAAATTTTTAGGTAGAAGCGAGCTAAATTCCAATTACAGGAAGTTATCATTTTAAAAATTATTAGATAGAAAAAATATTAGAGAAAAAAATATTAGATAAAAAAATATATTTACATATATGTGTTAAGCAAGGAAAAAGGGGTTTAGTAAAAGAATCCATATTTTCTAAAGATAGGCAATTAAAAGAGCTTGGGATAGGAAGGTAGGGGTTAAATACTTTTTAAGGTCAAAGTTAGGGTAAAATTAAAACTTAAATTGAATCCTTTTAATTTATATTCTAACATCCAGTCAACGGGGATTTAAATTCTAAATTTAAATATTCGAAAAATTTGACTTGTGGCGGCACTTACTGATGAATTCTCTCCTATGATTCAGTAGACGGTGTTGGTGGGGGTATTTTAATATTGAATTTTTTTCCAGTAAACATAGACAGCATCTATCACGAAAATTCCTCGGAGTACGGGCTGAACCTATCAGTTTCCAGCTAATTTCAGGATCCAGCCATTCCTCTTTCATTTTTCCAGAATACCCGCGAAAGGACTGTCTGGTACCTCTGACCGGGGTTCGAATAGGAGTACCTGTGGTTATACAGTTTTTGTTTGAAAGGACCGGTGGACATACCGATATAGGCCTGGAAGTCGTTTTTTTTTTTTTTTTTGTTAGATAGAGAAATGCGAGCTTCATAAATCACCTGGGTGGATTTGCATTTTCCCTCCACCGGGCAGGCGTCCGCAGAATTACAGCTGTATTCGTTTAGAATTCCGGACCTAGGTTCAGCATGAACTCTCCTCTGTTCTTTCTAAGCTCTACAACCTCTGCCTATCTTCCTCCTGCTTTCCTGCCTGTTGGAAGTCTTCTTCTGTGATTCCAATATTCAAGAACACTGGTGAACACCCGGACCCCGCAAATTACCGCCCTATTAGCCTTCTTCTGATCTTCGGCAAAATGTTCGAAGCCATTATCAATGCAGAGGTCGTTCAGCATCTCACGGCCCACGGGCTCCTATCGGACAAACAGTATGGCTTCCGCTTCACCAGGTCTACTGCTGATATGCTATATATATGCTATACCAGGCTCTCGACAAGAATGGTGACGCCCGAACTGTCGCCCAGGATATCTCTAAGGCATTCGACAGAGTATGGCATGCCGGCCTTCTACAGGAACACCGAAGCTACGGCATTACTGGACTTTTGTTGGACTTAATCCAGTCAATCCTCTCCAACCGCACACTGAAGGTGGTTTTAAACGGACATGTCTCCCAGAACTTCCCTACAAACACGGGTGTCCCGCAAGTCTCTATTCTAGGTCCTACGCTCTTTCTAATCTACATCAATGATCTCCCCGATGCCATAAGATCACAAGTAGGCATGTACACCGATGATACCACAATATACGCTCGCTTCGATCAAAAATCTGGTGTCGACGACAAGGCGAACCTCGCGGCTGAGCTTGAAAAGACCTCCAGTCTGTGGTGGATTGGGGTACGAAATGGCTCGTAAAATTCAATTCTTCCAAAACGAAGCTGCTGTCAATTAACCACCACAGACAACCGCACCTCCCTCCCATTAGCATGGAACCGGCTTGCCTCCCAGAGAGTAAATCACTACGCCTGCTTGGCCTGACACTCTCAGCGGACCTCAAGTGGAATGACTACGTCGAATCCATTGCTGAATCCGCAGCTATGAAAGTCGGCTCTCTGTGCAGGGCCCGGAAATTCTTTCCGCCTGAATCTATCCTGCAATTATATAAATCCACCATCCGCCCGTGTATTGAGTACTGCTGCCACATCTGGTCGGTGCCCCTTCTATTCTCCTCGGCGTTCTTGACAAAATACAGCGAAGAATCTGTAATGTGATTGATACCGACTTGGCTGACCGCCTGCAGTATCTCTCTCACCGGCGTGACGTGGCTTCCTTGTGCCTCTTCTATAAATACTTTCACGGCCTCTGCTCTGACGAACTTAAATCACTGGTGCCCCCTATATGTGAATTTGCACGAGATACTAGATTGGCAACTAGGTCCCACCCTTTTACAGTGAAACCGATGAAATGTAACCGCAATTTCTACTCCAACAGCTTCTTTTCTCGCACTTCCTGCCTATGGAATTCCCTTCAGCATGCTTGCTTCCCGACGGCTATAACCTCCATGAGTTTAAATGTATGGTCAATAGACACCTCCTAACACACTAACCCTCCCATTCTCTCCAACTCTCCCCCTATGTACATCCTAACTCGTCTTTCGCCCTGTGTAACCCCGTGCACTATAGTGGCAGTGGAATACCTTGCTGGGGGTGGGTGACATGATTAAAAGAAAATATCCACTACAAACTGTACATTTTGTTTCGATATTTGACTTCCAATGTCTCATAAGCTGGTGTGGAAAGGAATGAAAGACCTCTTTTCTCATGTTTGGGAGTTGTGTGTGGCATGTTGGCGGAGGTTAGCGATAAGGGAATAAGTCTTGTAAATTGTCCGTTAGAATTTGGAAGAAAGTGGGGTAGGTAGGGGATATAGTTGATTCATGAAAGTGTGTTTTATGACCGCCTTGCTAGCCTTTATTCTTTGGTTTTATTAGAAGGGGAGAATAAGGGGGTGTAAAGGGCGAGAAAGAATGAGTTTGGACCTATCTTTAATGTTTATTTGTACAACTATAGAATATTTTTGTATTTTAGCACAGTTTTATAATTAATCTAATTTTGTATATTTAACCTTAATTTTGAATTTAGGAAATTACTTTTTTCTATAAAACTTTAAATTAGATTTGATTATAGTTGTGGTGTGTAACAGATAAAATTTGATATAAGAGGGTTGTTAGTACTATAAAGGTTTATCCTCTCTAGGGGGTCCTAGTTTTGCCTTGTGCAGTATTTTAGCATGATTCTAAGGATTCTTTAATGTGTTTGCAGTTTAATGTGTTTTCATGCCTCTGGTTTAAAAGCTTGTCGCTATTTATGTATTTAATGTTTGCAATTTTTTTTAAGACAAATGAAACATGGTTCCTTTATTGATTTAGCTGTTCTTGCTTGTTTGAGGACTTTCCATTTAACTTTAGGTGTTTTATTTTCGTTTCTTAACTTCCAAAAGTGTTTGGAAAGAGACGTCATGTTTTGTTTTTCTTTATTATTGAAGGATGTTCCTTATTCACTCGTGTATGTATATATATATATATATAGATAGATAGATAGATAGATAGATAGATAGATAGATAGATAGATTTGCGGTTTCTCTTTTTCTGTGGTAGACTGGTCACCAAGCAAAGCTTCAGAACCTAATCTAGCCTGCTATTTAACCCATAGTTGGAATATATGCTTACGCTTGCGCGCGTGTCTTTTAAAACAATGACCTTTTTCAACGTTGCTTAACTTCGATCATAGGAAGATAGATTGTTTTTTTTTTTACGTCTAATAAACTTTATGCCGTGTCTCTAAAGTCAGAAAAATAATTTAGAATTTCTGAGCAATAATAATGATAAAAATCCTACTAATTGAACCATAGCTCGTCGGAGAAGACCTTTATCCAGTGAATGAGCGAGTAAAGGAAATATCACAAACCAAACCGGAATTAGAACCCGGCTCTTCGATTTCAAATTCCGAGCTGTCATCCATTAAACCAAACGCTTACACCACCTGGTTTTCTAAAGCGCTGGTCCTTTTGGCTACTGAACAGGCTCGACGTTGCTTAACTTCGAGAACCTACGCTTTCAACGTGCTATCGACGTAAGCTATTTTTGCGTTATAGCGGAGGCGACTTTCTAAAGTGTTTGATGTTTTTATTAAGAGATATGAGCCTGTGGTAAATACTGAAAGCTAATCAAAATTTTGTTCTATCTTTGTGAGTTGTTTTCCAGGCAATATTTGATCAGTTCTGTTGTCTTCACTTGCGCTCGTCCGGTCCTGCGTTGTCTGTTGTTTCCTTCGTTAAACAAAGCCTAGAAAGACCGATAAAACCATGAATTATTGACCAATGGTCAAAGAGAAAACGTAAAATGTTTTAGTCTGGATTAGGGCCACGATATTGACCGAACAAAGCAATACTAATCTGGTCTCCGAAGCTATCAAATTCTCAGACTATTATTCTTTGTAGCAGTTTCGTTTTTAGTACGCCTTGCAACTGGAGAATCGCTTTTGGTTGTCTGATTGATTTGGAAGACGATATGTTGGGCGGAATATGAATGTGGCGGCGATAGGGGTAGGGTTAAGATTATACAATCTGGGAAGAAAACTGAATATCTAGCGGCCCTATTCTCTTCGTAAAATGTCAGGTTTAAAAAAAAAATTGGGTTAATCAAATGTGCACACAATCTATTTCTATGTAATATAAAGTCTGGCAAAAATTCTCGGACCGATCGACTTGCCAAAATTCAGTATCAGGAAATTTGGTTAGTAAAACACTTGATCAAGACAAGAGAAGCTCATTATCTTTGACACACCAACAAACATCTCCTACACACAATATCTACACAGAGATAAACAAACATGTATTAGAATGAAATATAGATCAAATATGAGGGAATCTTTAAAACAATTTACAAACACACACACTTTTTGCTTTGTGGTGCAGTGGATATAAGCTTGGAGCGAGAAATCGAAGAGCCGATTTCGAATACCAGTTGAGTTCGTTGCATTCACTTATGCACAAATACGCTTAGGAAAGGTATTAATCCGTCGTTTTTTTCTCTGCACTAATGTTTGAAATAGATAGGATTCTATTACCTTGGTTGGGAACCAGTTTACCTGAAAAATAATGGCAACCTACTGCGGGGAAAATCTTCTGCCTACTCAGTCTTTTGAGACATGATCTGTAATGAACATGAAATTAAAAGCAACTCTTTTCTCTTCTTCACTTTTACAAAAACTCACAATGACGTGTGAAATCCTGATTTTGCCGTACTGAAAGAAAAATATGAACCCAGATTTCGTGATAAGATGACAAATTTATTTTCTAACCAATGAAAGGAAGCAATTTGCAAAACTGAGAGAAAAGTTAGCGATCCAGTGTGAAAAGAAGTATCGTATAAAGGAGGGAAAGAAAGCCAGAATCAGTCAGTCAGACAAGAGCATAGAGACTACCCGCTAAAATATAAGAAAAGAAATTTGAAGACGCCGACCCTGGCATGTCGCGTCGACATATATTCGATCTTCCTCTTCTCGCAATTTTTATTTCGTTTTCACTCACACGACGTCAAAGAAACAACAAGAAGATACTTCAACTGATTCCTAAAAAATAAAGTCTGATAAGTACAAGTTCCTTTATTGATATTTATTGTTTATTAATTATATTGTTTATAACTAGTTTCGTTAACCATGTTTAAATCTGTTGGCATTACAGTACATTTCAGAGCATAGATGGTTATTACGATGAATTCGAAAATCGTGTTATAGGCTTAATTTGACCTTGTTTAGACTGATCATCATTCGTGGTCGAGCGGTCTAAGACGCGCCAGATCATATGGTGGCTCCTCCTATGTGGATAAGTGTCGTAGGTTCGAATCCTGCCGAATAACACGCATTTTTGTAACAAAAAATTATCGTAAATAAGCAGGCCGGTAGAAAAATTTTTTTTTTTTAATCATATCACCCCGAGCAAGGCGGTAAGGCCACTGGTGTGCAGGGGTTACGTAAGAGTGAATAGATTGGAAAAGAGAAAGCCGGAAACTACGTCCTAAACAGGGAACAAGGGATGAGCCTCTACACCTGTTCAATAGACGTGGGTGGAGTGTGAACCGGGCGATAAATATATAATACTGTGTGATTATAAAAACAGAATATCTACTTCAATACGAGTATCGATCAAATGTGACGCCTCAGGCCGGGCTGGATGTCTGTCTAATGTGACGCTCGTTCTCGCTGACGGTCGTGACAATCCCAGTTGTGACACTGCCACCCGGTTGTGCGGTTGGTTTGGTCGCTTTTGCCGGTCGATGATCTTCTCCGATGATGTCGCCACAAAAGCTGGATTACAAGACGTCTTTTGCAACAACGGGCCACAGTTCCACGTTGTGATTAGATCCCAGAGGTCACGTCGTGCAATCTTAATAGTGGTCTTTTTTAGTCAGTCCGGACACTGTTGTACACTTGCGGTTTGAGAAAAAACAATTACGGCACCAAAAAATAATTAATACGATGAATGAACGAAGTAGAACACGCCTGGAGAGTTACGCAGAATGTCTTTATATATATATATATATATATATATATATATATATATAAAACAAAAAAACAAAAACAAAAACAAAAACAAAAATAACAATGTCTTTCTTTTCCCAGGAATACAGTTGTCGAAATGATATTTACAACGGAGAGAGAAACTTCGCTAAAAGCATCATAGCCTCCAATCGTGAAATAAAATGTCTTGTCTAAATTTCGTTAGCGTTGAAGTAAACAGAACTCTTCAAATTTTCACTAAAGTCTTTTCACGTATTTCATCAAAGTCTTTTCATCTATTCTCTATAATCAGGGTTGTCAATTTTCTGTGTAACTTCTAAAATAGCAAAGTCCTTTCGGGTTCTTGACGGAATCTGACGGAATGTGCCGACTCGGAGGCGGCCACTGTCATAGAATATGGTGGTGTTGGCGGCGATGGCTCTCTGTCCGAAAAACAACAACTGAACTTTTCTTGTCGAGCATCTATTTTTATAACCAATTTCGATCCTCTCTGGGGATCCGGCCGGCTCACGGCTTTCGGCCAATGAAATCGTTTCCCGCCCACTCGATTTGCGGAAGGTTTTAGCTCGACGAATGAGATTTTGCCAACTCACATCGGATTTCGATTTCCTCCGGGTTCCCACAGACTCCTGTGTCCACCAGAAGATCTGTCGGGGAACCTTGGCCTTCGTGTGACCTGATCAAAAACATTTTGACACTTGTTTTGTCTAAGCGTTTTCGGCTTACCTGAAATGTTTATCTCAAACCCCGAAAGAAGACAAATGTATAATTCCTTTTTCTCGTCTTCCCAGAATAGTTAGATTTTATATTCCCCGGATTTTAGAAGTACTTGATTGTATTCAAATTATTATTTTTTTCCTACGCTCACATCGCGTGTTGCAATAAAGCAATATCAACATTGCCAATATCAATCGCTCTCTCGCCTTAAACCAACCAAGGGAAAGTATCCCCGCGGGAGAAGGGAAAGTATCCCATTGGGAGATAATATCACACAAAAATAATATTCAAACAAATCATTATATATATATATATATATGTGTGTGTGTGTGTGTGTGTGTGTGTGTGTGTGTGTGTGTACATATATATATATATATATATATATTTGTGTATTTAGGCAGAAATCTTTTTTTAGACATGTCAGATTAAATAAAATGTAAACCTTGTGTCTGCCTATTTTTAATAAAATCCGTTCATACTCACTGATAATCTTTTATGTATTATAATTGAAATACATTTCTGACATCTTTCAATTATAATACGCGAAAAATTATCCGTGAGTATGAATAAATTTTATTAAGAATAAACAGACATAATGTTTTCAATTTATTTATTCTGACATTATATATATATATATATATATATATATATATATATAGCCGAATGCATTAAGTTTTTTTTTCTTTTCTATCACTTTTGTTAGTACGTATGGTAAAATTATATAAGAGCCAGAACGCAAAGTTATTGTAGAAAATTTTACTGTCAAGGCACTCTCTAGACATTTACATCATAGTGAATTGTTTCTCCTTTGATAAAAGTAGTCCTTTTGTGTCAAAATTGTGACCAGTCTCGTTACGGTTGGCAACCAACGCATTTGATGTATTGTTTGGTAATATGCCCATTTTGTGTTCATATAATATTTTATTTCGATTGCTTGAGATTTTTTTCTAAGTATGTTCTGTGGCATTTATTACAGTCGATACACATACGCTGATGTATCAACATAATAGATTTAGTCCGATGAAGTCTTTAAGAACGAAACGCGGCTCAAGTTAACTTTTTTCCACTTTCTCATAAATTTCCCCTAATAGTTTTTTTTTATATATACAAGGTAACCAAAAAAGTTCTGTCCGTTTTTAAAGAAAAAATAACGCTTCACAGTATGTGTAAACATATATTTAGCCTTCGAAGTAATCACCATCGGCATCCAGCACCTTCTGCCAACGTGTTTCCAACTGTTCAATGCCCTTGCGGTAGAACTAGGCGGGTTTTGACGCAAAGAAGTCCGTGAGGGCTTTGCGCAAGTCTACTTCATTGGAGAAGGATTTCCCACGAAGATGATTATCCAGGGAGTGGAAGAGGTGGTAATCGGATGGCGTAAGGTCAGGTGAATAAGGTGGGTGGCACAAAGTCTCCCACCCAAGTTATTGTATGATATCCCTGACCACCTGCGCGACGTGCGGCCTGGCGTTGTCATGAAGGAAAAGCACATCTTTGCGATTCACCAGTGCTGGCTCCTTCTGGCGCAATGCCTGTTGCACACATTTCAATTGCTGCGAGTATAGGTCTCTAGTGACCGTTTGGCTCGTTGGTAGCTGCTCATAATGAACCACTTGACGACCTGTCCACCAGACACAAAGCATTAACTTGCAGGAGTGCATAGGCAGTTTGGCGGTGTGAGGGACAGCATCCTGAGGAGACAACCAATGTCTGGAACGCTTGGGAGTTTCGTACTGAACCAACTTTTTATCACTGGTAAGCACTCGATTGAATAAGGATGCGGTACGGTGGCGAGAATGCAGCGTACGCAGGCTGCCACTCGTTGTCTCTTGTGGACCTCCAACAGCGTTTGCAGAACCCACTTGCTCAGTTTGTACGTCTTACCTAGTCGGTGCAGGTAAAGTCTAACTGTTTCATCGAAAACGTCTTACAAGTTAAACTGTCTTACAAGTTCACCACAAGTTAGACTAGTGTCCTCTTCAATGGCCGCCTTCTGGACTCCGTCATTCAAGACCTGTAGTCGTCTACTACAAGGCTCATCATAGAGAGACAAATCTCCCGACTTGGATTTTCGAAACCAACGCTTTGCAGTACGTTCATCCACAGCACTATCCCCAAACGCTTAACATATGCGGCGACTTGATGCAGCTGCTGATAAATACACTTTGAAGTCGTAAATCAAACAGCCGTGAACGAGACCTCTAGACACTTCCATACTTCTCATAGCTCTTCGGCTTATAACTGATGGCCGGGCACGGTGTGCGTGTTTTTAATAACGTCTGATGTTCCTACTTCCGGCTGTCCGAATTTGAAAACAATTGCTACACACATTTCGTATATATTTCAACTTCATTCCATGACTAATAAAAAAACGGACAGAACATTTTTGGTTAGCTTGTAATATATTTGTTATTGATCTTAACATGATGGACGTTCCTTATTTCGACGTATGAAGATCTAACCTCGTTCAGGTTTTATGTTTATACCGTATGTGATACTTCAGAACCTAATACACAAAATTTCTTTTAAAAACGTCGTTAACCCTGAACACCCGTGCTTTCTTTATTCAGACATATTTCCTTCCAACTTCTATCACCTACGCTTTAAATCTACACCTTCCAACCTCTCCCCCAAATATGGTGTCTTTTGTGAGAAATATATTCACATAGCTTAGCGCTTAAGCAGTGAAAGGAAATTATCAAACATAACAAGACGTACCTGGTATAGAAAAACAATTTATTTGTCTTGCAAAAATATGCTGAATTTTGCTGCTACAGTGTAGCTTGGTATAGTCTCTTTTCTCTGCTTAGCTTGGTATAGTATCCTCCGTCTAGGAGTGGGATGAAAAAGACACAAGGAACTGCGATCCACGACGTACAGGAACTTTCTTCTGGGTCATCTTCTTTCACAGTTTCTTATCTTGGTATAAGATGATAGTGCTTAGAGAATTTTTCTCTAGGAAGGCAAGGCTTTGCCCATAGGGTATCCTTTTTAAGGTAAGAAGGGTAACAAGAGATTTTCTCTGTTACAAAGTTGTGGCATTAGCCTAAAAGATTACAAAGAATTGGTAAGATGGTCTCGATATAGCGAGACAAGTGGGCGCCAATTTAGGCCCTGCTGCAACAAAAATCCGGAGCGGCACAAATACGTCCGATACTGTTCGTGCTAGCTGAAAAAAAAGGAGAGAACAAAACCATCAGAAAAAAAACATAAAACCTCTGGTAAAGCCCGCCTAAAGTTCAAAACGAGGTTCGGGTTAAATCAGCCAATCAGGAGACCCGTTACATCTGTAAATTTCCGACACTTTTTTTCTGAACAGACTTTATTTCTAGTCACACTAAATCTTTTCATAACATATGTTGCATGGAGTTGAAGAGACGGGTTTGTTAACCCGTTGAAATGACTATCCTTCAAATCTAATATGTGCAATGAATATATATATATATAAGTCATCCACATACAAGCCTGTTTCGCTGTATCACAGCTCATCAGTGTGGCTAGACACATCCATTTAATTCTGGCCGGGATCGAAACTTGACCGATTTGGTGTCTGTCGGAGTCGCTACTCCCTAAGCCATAGGCGCATGGAATCACAGAAGGGAAATTTTAACGTGTTGTATATAAACAGTGTATACACACGCCAGTCACCGAAAGAACTCAATTCATTTCCGAAGAGTCACGCATATAGCAGAAGTGAAAACGTTTTTAAAATTTTCTTCTTCAGAGAGCTCAATCGTAATGAGAGCATAACATATTAGTCATCCACATACAAGCCTGTTTCGCTGTACATATATATATATATATATATTGAAGAAATAAAAGTGTGTAGCTTGTTGTTACACATAATTAAATAGTAATAAAAAAGCGAAGTAACTGGTTTCTCTCCCGCTCATCAGGCCTCTACGAGAGATTTAAATTAGAATTAAAATAAAGTGTGTCAGGGAAAATAAGGGAAAAATATATGAATACAAAGAGCTAGAGGTCATTAATATCGAGCCCCAACAATTTACGCTGTTTGCACAGTGAAGGTTTGCAATATATAAAGCCTCTAGCATCTAAAATGGAATAAGGTTTGCAATATATAAAGCCTCTGGCATCTTAAATGGAATAAGGTTTGCAATATATAAAGCCTCTAGCATCTTAAATGGAATAAGGTTTGCAATATATAAAGACTCTAGCATTTTAAATGGAATAAGGTTTGCAATATATAAAGACTCTAGCATCTTAAATGGAATAAGGTTTGCAATATATAAAGCCTCTAGCATCTTAAATGGAATAAGGTTTGCAATATATAAGTCTCTAGCATCTTAAATGGAATAAGGTTTGCGATATATAAAGCCTCTAGCATCTTAAATGGAATAAGGTTTGCGATATATAAAGCCTCTAGCATCTTAAATAGAATAAGGTTTGCAATATATAAAGCCTCTAGCATCTTAAATGGAATAAGGTTTGCAATATATAAAGTCTCTAGCATCTTAAATGGAATAAGGTTTGCGATATATAAAGCCTCTAGCATCTTAAATGAATAAAGAGTTTGCGATATATAAAGCCTCTAGCATCTTAAATGGAATAAAAGGTTTGCGATATATAAAGCCTCTAGCATCTTAAATAGAATAAGGTTTGCAATATATAAAGCCTCTAGCATCTTAAATGGAATAAGGTTTGCGATATATAAAGCCTCTAGTATCTTAAATGGAATAAGGTTTGCGATATATAAAGCCTCTAGCATCTTAAATGGAATAAGGTTTGCGATATATAAAGCCTCTAGTATCTTAAATGGAATAAGGTTTGCGATATATAAACCTCTAGCATCTTAAATGGAATAAGGTTTGCGATATATAAAACCTCTAGCATCTTAAATGGAATAAGGTTTGCAATATGCAAAGCCTCTAGTGTAAATGGAATAAGGGGTTTGCAATATATAAAGCCTCTAGCATCTTAAATGGAATAAGGTTTGCGATATATAAAGCCTCTAGCATCTTAAATAGAATAAGGTTTGCAATATATAAAGCCTCTAGCATCTTAAATAGAATAAGGTTTGCAATATATAAAGCCTCTAGCATCTTAAATGGAATAAGGTTTGCAATATATAAAGCCTCTAGCATCTTAAATGGAATAAGGTTTGCAATATATAAAATACTCTAGCATCTTAAATGGAATAAGGTTTGCAATATATAAACCTCTAGCATCTTAAATGAATAAGGTTTGCGATATATAAACCTCTAGCATCTTAAATAGAATAAGGTTTGCAATATATAAAGCCTCTAGCATCTTAAATAGAATAAGGTTTGCAATATATAAAGCCTCTAGCATCTTAAATGGAATAAGGTTTGCAATATATAAAATACCTCTAGCATCTTAAATGGAATAAGGTTTGCAATATATAAAGCCTCTAGCATCTTAAATGGAATAAGGTTTATGATATATAAACCTCTAGCATCTTAAATAGAATAAGGTTTGCAATATATAAAGCCTCTAGCATCTTAAATGAATAAGGTTTGCAATATAACAAAGCCTCTAGCATCTTAAATGGAATAAGGTTTTGCAATATATAAAGCCTCCAGCATCTTAAATGGAATAAGGTTTGCGATATATAAACCTCTAGCATCTTAAATAGAATAAGGTTTGCAATATATAAAGCCTCTAGCATCTCAAATGGAATAAGGTTTGCGATATATAAAGCCTCTGGTATGCTTACGTGGAACTAAGGATTGCAATATATAAAGCCTCTAGCATCTTAAATGGAATAAGGTTTACCGGTATATAAAGACTCTGGCATCTTAAATGGAATAAGGTTTGCAATATATAAAGCCTCTAGCATCTTAAATGGAATAAGGTTTGCAATATATAAAGACTCTGGCATCTTAAATGGAATAAGGTTTGCGATATATAAAGCCTCTAGCATCTTAAATGGAATAAGGTTTGCGATATATAAAGCCCTCTAGCATCTTAAATAGAATAAGGTTTGCAATATATAAAACCTCTGGCATCTTAAATGAATAAGGTTTGCAATATATAAAGTCATCTGGCATCTTAAATGGAATAAGGTTTGCGATATATAAAGCCTCTGGCATCTTAAATGGAATAAGGTTTACGATATATAAAGCCTCTAACATCTTAAATAGAATAAGGTTTGCAATATATAAAGCCTCTAGCATCTTAAATGGAATAAGGTTTGCGATATATAAACCTCTGGCATCTTAAATGGAATAAGGTTTGCAATATATAAAGCCTCTAGCATCTTAAATGGAATAAGGTTTGCAATATATAAAGACTCTAGCATCTTAAATGGAATAAGGTTTGCGATATATAAAGCCTCTGGCATCTTAAATGGAATAAAGGTTTGCGATATATAAAGCCTCTGGCATCTTAAATGGAATAAGGTTTGCAATATATAAAGACTCTGGCATCTTAAATGGAATAAGGTTTGCAATATATAAAACCTCTAGCATCTTAAGTGCAATAAGGTTTGCGATATATAAAGACTCTAGCATCTTAAATAGAATAAGGTTTGCGATATATAAAACCTCTAGCATCTTAAGTGCAATAAGGTTGCGATATATAAAGCCTCTGGCATCTAAATGGAATAAGGTTTGCGATATAAAGCCTCTGGCATCTCCAAATGGAATAAGGTTTGCGATATATAAAACACTAGCATCTTAAATACAATAAGGTTTGCAATATATAAAGCCTCTAGCATCTTAAATGGAATAAGGTTTGCGATATATAAAACCTCTGGCATCTTAAATAGAATAGGTTTGCAATATGTAAACCTCTAGCATCTTAAATGGAATAAGGTTTGCAATATATAAAGTCTCTAGCATCTTAAATGGAATAAGGTTTGCGATATATAAAGCCTCTGGCATCTTAAATGGAATAAGGTTTGCAATATATAAAGCCTCTAGCATCTTAAATGGAATAAGGTTTGCGATATATAGAAACCTCTGGCATCTTAAATGGAATAAGGTTTGCGATATATAAAGACTCTGGCATCTTAAATGGAATAAGGTTTGCAATATATAAAGCCTCTGGCATCTTAAATGGAGATAAGGTTTGCAAATATATAAAGCGCCTCTAGCATCTTAAATGGAATAAGGTTTGCAATATATAAAGCCTCTAGCATCTTAAATGGAATAAGGTTTGCAAATATATATAAAGCCTCTAGCATCTTAAATGGAATAAGGTTTGCAATATATAAAGCTATCTAGCATCTTAAATGGAATAAGGTTTGCGATATATAAAACTCTGGCGTAAATAGAATAAGGTTTGCAATATATAAAGCCTCTAGCATCTTAAGTGCAATAAGGTTTGCGATATATAAAGCCTCTAGCATCTTAAATAGAATAAGGTTTGCAATATATAAAGTCTCTGGCATCTTAAATGGAATAAGGTTTGCAATATATAAAGCCTCTAGCATCTTAAATGGAATAAGGTTTGCGATATATAAAAACCTCTGTCTTAAATGGAATAAGGTTGCAATATATAAAGCCTCAGCATCTTAAATGGAATAAGGTTTGCAATATATAAAGACTCTGGCATCTTAAATGGAATAGGGTTTGCAATATATAAAGCCTCTGGCATCTTAAATGGAATAAGGTTTGCAATATATAAAGACTCTGGCATCTTAAATGGAATAAGGTTTGCGATATATAAAGCCTCTGGCATCTTAAATGGAACCGAGTTTGATATATAAAGCCTCTGGCATCTTAAATAGAATAAGGTTTGCAATATATAAAACACTCTAGCATCTTAAATGGAATAAGGTTTGCAATATATAAAGTCTCTAGCATCTTAAATGGAATAAGGTTTCACGTATATAAAACCTCTGGCATCTTAAATGGAATAAGGTTTGCGATATATAAAGCCTCAGCATCTTAAATAGAATAAGGTTTGCAATATATAAAGCCTCTGGCATCTTAAATGGAATAAGGTTTGCGATATATAAAGCCTCTGCTTTGTCTTAAATGGAATAGGGTTTGCAATATATAAAAACTACTCTGGCATCTTAAATGGAATAAGGTTTGCAATATATAAAGACTCTAGCATCTTAAATGGAATAAGGTTTGCGATATATAGCTCCTCTGGCATCTTATTGGAATAAGGTTTGCGATATATAAAACCTCTGGCATCTTAAATGGAATAAGGTTTCAATATATAAAGACTCTGGCATCTTAAATGGAATAAGGTTTGCAATATATAAAGCCTCTAGCATCTTAAGTGCAATAAGGTTTGCGATATATAAAGACTCTAGCATCTTAAATAGAATAAGGTTTGCGATATATAAAACCTCTGGCATCTTAGGTGCAATAAGGTTTGCGATATATAAACCTCTAGCATCTTAAATGGAATAAGGTTTGCGATATATAAACCTCTGGCATCACCGTACAATAAAGTTTTGCAATATATAAAACCTCTGGCATCTTAAATGGAATAAGGTTTGCGATATATAAAGCCTCTAGCATCTTAAATAGAATAAGGTTTGCAATATATAAAGCCTCTAGCATCTTAAATGGAATAAGGTTTGCAATATATAAAGTCTCTAGCATCTTAAATGGAATAAGGTTTGCGATATATAAACACTCTGGCATCTTAAATGGAATAAGGTTGCAATATATATAACCTCTAGCATCTTAAATGGAATAAGGTTTGCGATATATGGCTCTCTAGCATCTTAAATGGAATAAGGTTTGCGATATATAAAGACTCTAGCGTCTTAAATGGAATAAGGTTTGCAATATATAAAACCTCTGGCATCTTAAATGGAATAAGGTTTGCAAATATATAAAGCCTCTAGCATCTTCCAAATGGAATAAGGTTTGCAATATATAAAGCCTCTAGCATCTTAAATGGGACGGAGTTTGCAAAATATATAAAGCCTCTGGCATCTTAAATGGAATAAGGTTTGCAATATATAAAACCTCTAGCATCTTAAATGGAATAAGGTTTGCGATATATAAAAACTCTGGCATCTTAAATAGAATAAGGTTTGCAATATATAAAGCCCATAGCATCTTAAGTGCAATATAAGGTTTGCGATATATAAAGCCTCTAGCATCTTAAATGAATAAGGTTTGCAATATATAAAGTCTCTAGCATCTTAAATGGAATAAGGTTTGCAATATATAAAGCCTCTAGCATCTTAAATGGAATAAGGTTTGCGATATATGAAGCCTCTAGCATCTTAAATGGGAATAAGGTTTGCAATATATAAAGCCTCTAGCATCTTAAATGGAATAAGGTTTGCAATATATAAAGACTCTAGCATCTTAAATGAATAGGTTGCGATATATAAAGCCTCTAGCATCTTAAATGGAATAAGGTTTGCGATATATAAAGCCTCTGGCATCTTAAATGGAATAAGGTTTGCAATATATAAAGACTCTAGCATCTTAAATGGAATAAGGTTTGCAATATATAAAAACCTCTAGCATCTTAAGTGCAATAGGAGTTTACAATATATAAGCCTCTAGCGACTTTTAAGTGCAATAAGGTTTGCGATATATAAAGCCTCTAGCATCTTGAATGGAATAAGGTTTGCGATATATAAAGCCTCTAGCATCTTAAATGGAATAAGGTTTGCGATATATAAAGCCTCTGGCATCTTAAATAGAATGAGTTTGCAATATATAAAGCCTCTAGCATCTTAAATGGAATAAGGTTTGCAATATATAAAGTCTCTAGCATCTTAAATGGAATAAGGTTTGCGATATATAAAGCCTCTAGCTCTTACGTGGAATAAGGTTTGCAATATATAAACCTCTGGCATCTTAAATGGAATAAGTTTTGCAATATATAAAGCCTCTAGCATCTTAAATGGAATAAGGTTTGCGATATA
Organism: Ascarosepion bandense; assembly: GCA_037127315.1. Classification (NCBI taxonomy): domain Eukaryota; kingdom Metazoa; phylum Mollusca; class Cephalopoda; order Sepiida; family Sepiidae; genus Ascarosepion; species Ascarosepion bandense. Next base: position 2,567,822 of record JBBBDQ010001309.1, read on the forward strand.
TAAAGCCTCTAGCATCTTAAATGGAATAAGGTTTGCAATATATAAACCTCTGGCATCTTAAATGGAATAAGGTTTGCGATATATAAAGCCTCTAGCATCTTAAATGGAATAAAAGGTTTGCGATATATAAAGCCTCGGCGTATGTAAATGGAATAAGGTTTGCAATATATAAAAACCTCATAGCATCTTAAATGGAATAAGGTTTGCGATATATAAAGCCTCTAGCATCTTAAATGGAATAAGGTTTGCAATATATAAAGCCTCTAGCATCTTAAATGGAATAAGGTTTGCGATATATAAAGACTCTAGCATGTTAAATAGAATAAGGTTTGCAATATATAAAGCCTCTAGCATCTTAAGTGCAATAAGGTTTGCGATATATAAAGCCTCTAGCATCTTAAATGGAATAAGGTTTGCGATATATAAAGCCTCTAGCATCTTAAATAGAATAAGGTTTGCAATATATAAAGTCTCTAGCATCTTAAATGGAATAAGGTTTGCAATATATAAAGCCTCTAGCATCTTAAATGGAATAAGGTTTGCGATATATAAAGCCTCTAGCATCTTAAATGGAATAAGGTTTGCGATATATAAAGCCTCTAGCATCTTAAATAGAATAAGGTTTGCAATATATAAAGCCTCTAGCATCTTAAATGGAATAAGGTTTGCAATATATAAAGCCTCTAGCATCTTAAATGGAATAAGGTTAGCGATATATAAAGCCTCTAATGTAAATGGAATAAGGTTTGCGATATATAAAGCCTCTAGCATCTTAAATGGAATAAGGTTTGCGATATATAAAGCCTCTAGCATCTTAAATGGAATAAGGTTTGCGATATATAAAGCCTCTAGCATCTTAAATGGAATAAGGTTTGCGATATATAAAGCCTCTAGCATCTTAAATGGAATAAGGTTTGCGATATATAAAGCCTCTAGCATCTTAAATGGAATAAGGTTTGCGATATGTAAAGCCTCTAGCATCTTAAATGGAATAAGGTTTGCGATATATAAAGCCTCCCTAGCATCTTAAATGGAATAAGGTTTGCGATATATAAAGCCTCTAGCATCTTAAATGGAATAAGGTTTGCGAAATATAAAGCCTCTAGCATCTTAAATGGAATAAGGTTTGCGATATATAAAGCCTCTAGCATCTTAAATGGAATAAGGTTTGCGATATGCAAAGCCTCTAGCATCTCCAAATGGAATAAGGTTTGCGATATATAAAGCCTCTGGCATCTTGAAGAAATAGAATAAGGTTTGCAATATATAAAGCTATCATGTAAATGGAATAAGGTTTGTATATAAAGTCTCTAGCATCTTAAATGGAATAAGGTTTGCGATATATAAAGCCTCTAACATCTTAAATAGAATAAGGTTTGCAATATATAAAGCCTCTAGCATCTTAAATGGAATAAGGTTTGGAGTATATAAAGTCTCTAGCATCTTAAATGGAATAAGGTTTGCGATATATAAAGCCTCTAGCATCTTAAATAGAATAAGGTTTGCAATATATAAAGCCTCTAGCATCTTAAATGGAATAAGGTTTGCAATATATAAAGCCTCTAGCATCTTAAATGGAATAAGGTTTGCAATATATAAAGTCTCTAGCATCTTAAATGGAATAAGGTTTGCAATATATAAAGCCTCTAGCATCTTAAATGGAATAAGGTTTGCGATATATAAAGCCTCTAGCATCTTAAATAGAATAAGGTTTTGCAATATATAAAAGCCTCTAGCATCTTCAATGGAATATGGTTTGCAATATATAAAGCCTCTAGCATCTTAAGTGCAATAAAGGTTTACCGATATATAAAGTCTCTAGCATCTTAAATGGAATAAGGTTTGCGATATATAAAGCCTCTAGCATCTTAAATGGAATAAGGTTTGCAATATATAAAGCCTCTAGCATGTAAATGGAATAAGGTTTGCGATATATAAAGTCTCTAGCATCTTAAATGGAATAAAGTTTGCGATATATAAAGCCTCTAGCATCTTAAATAGAATAAGGTTTGCAATATATAAAGACTCTAGCATCTTAAGTGCAATAAGGTTTGCGATATATAAAGTCTCTAGCATCTTAAATGGAATAAGGTTTGCGATATATAAAGCCTCTAGCATCTTAAATAGAATAAGTTTTTAATATATAAAGCCTCTAGCATCTTAAATGGAATAAGGTTTGCAATATATAAAGCCTCTAGCATCTTAAATGGAATAAGGTTTGCAATATATAAGTCTCTAGCATGTAAATGGAATAGTTTTGCTTCTGTAAAGCCTCTATCTTAAATGGAATAAGGTTTGCGATATATAAAGCCTCTAGCATCTTAAATAAGTGGAGTTTGCAATATATAAAATATCTAGCATCTTACTAAATGGAATATGGTTTGCAATATATAAAACCTCTAGCATCTTAAGTGCAATAAGGTTGCAATATAAAGCCTCTAGCATCTTAAATGGAATAAGGTTTGCACTATAAAGCCTCTAACGTCTTAAATGGAATAAGGTTTGCGATATATAAAGCCTCTAGCATCTTAAATGGAATAAGGTTTGCAATATATAAAACTCTAGCATCTTAAATGGAATAAGGTTTGCGATATATAAAGCCTCTAACATCTTTAAATAGAATAAGGTTTGCAATATATAAAGCCTCTAGCATCTTAAATAGAATAAGGTTTGCAATATATATAAAGCCTCTAGCCATCTTAAATGGAATAAGGTTTGCAATATATAAAGCCTCTAGCATCTTAAATGGAATAAGGTTTGCAATATATAAAACTCCTAGCATCTTAAATGGAATAAGGTTTGCAATATATAAAGCCTCTAGCATCTTAAATGGAATAAAGGTTTGCGATATATAAATCCTCTAGCATCTTAAATAGAATAAGGTTTGCAATATATAAAGCCTCTAGCATCTTAAATAGAATAAGGTTTGCAATATATAAAGCCTCTAGCATCTTAAATGGAATAAGGTTTGCAATATATAAAGCCTCTAGCATCTTAAATGGAATAAGGTTTGCAATATATAAAGCCTCTAGCATCTTAAATGGAATAAGGTTTGCAATATATAAAGCCTCTAGCATCTTAAATAGAATAAGGTTTGCAATATATAAAGCCTCTAGCATCTTAAATGGAATAAGGTTTGCAATATATAAAGCCTCTAGCATCTTAAATGGAATAAGGTTTGCGATATATAAAGCCTCTAGCATCTTAAATAGAATAAGGTTTGCAATATATAAAGCCTCTAGCATCTTAAATGGAATAAGGTTTGCGATATATAAAGCCTCTAGCATCTTAAATAGAATAAGGTTTGCAATATATAAAGCCTCTAGCATCTTAAATGGAATAAGGTTTGCAATATATAAAGCCTCTAGCATCTTAAATGGAATAAGGTTTGCGATATATAAAGCCTCTAGCATCTTAAATAGAATAAGGTTTGCAATATATAAAGCCTCTAGCATCTTAAATGGAATAAGGTTTGCGATATATAAAGCCTCTAGCATCTTAAATAGAATAAGGTTTGCAATATATAAAGCCTCTAGCATCTTAAATAGAATAAGGTTTGCAATATATAAAGCCTCTAGCATCTTAAATGGAATAAGGTTTGCAATATATAAAGCCTCTAGCATCTTAAATGGAATAAGGTTTGCGATATATAAAGCCTCTAGCATCTTAAATAGAATAAGGTTTGCAATATATAAAGCCTCTAGCATCTTAAATGGAATAAGGTTTGCGATATATAAAGCCTCTAGCATCTTAAATAGAATAAGGTTTGCAATATATAAAGCCTCTAGCATCTTAAATGGAATAAGGTTTGCAATATATAAAGCCTCTAGCATCTTAAATGGAATAAGGTTTGCAATATATAAAGCCTCTAGCATCTTAAATGGAATAAGGTTTGTAATATATAAAGCCTCTGGCATCTTAAGTGCAATAAGGTTTGCGATATATAAAGCCTCTAGCATCTTAAATGGAATAAGGTTTGCAATATATAAAGCCTCTAGCATCTTAAATGGAATAAGATTTGCAATATATAAAGACTCTAGCATCTTAAATGGAATAAGGTTTGCGATATATAAAGCCTCTAGCATCTTAAATGGAATAAGGTTTGCGATATATAAAGCCTCTAGCATCTTAAATGGAATAAGGTTTGCAATATATAAAGACTCTAGCATCTTAAATGGAATAAGGTTTGCGATATATAAAGCCTCTATCATCTTAAATGGAATAAGGTTTGCAATATATAAAGCCTCTAGCATCTTAAATGGAATAAGGTTTGCAATATATAAAGACTCTAGCATCTTAAATGGAATAAGGTTTGCAATATATAAAGACTCTAGCATCTTAAATGGAATAAGGTTTGCGATATATAAAGCCTCTAGCATCTTAAATGGAATAAGGTTTGCGATATATAAAGCCTCTAGCATCTTCAATGGAATAAGGTTTGCAATATATAAAGACTCTAGCATCTTAAATGGAATAAGGTTTGCAATATATAAAGCCTCTAGCATCTTAAATGGAATAAGGTTTGCGATATATAAAGCCTCTAGCATCTTAAATGGAATAAGGTTTGCAATATATAAAGACTCTAGCATCTTAAATGGAATAAGGTTTGCGATATATAAAGCCTCTATCATCTTAAATGGAATAAGGTTTGCAATATATAAAGCCTCTAGCATCTTAAATGGAATAAGGTTTGCGATATATAAAGCCTCTAGCATCTTAAATGGAATAAGGTTTGCGATATATAAAGCCTCTATCATCTTAAATGGAATAAGGTTTGCAATATATAAAGACTCTAGCATCTTAAATAGAATAAGGTTTGCGATATATAAAGCCTCTAGCATCTTAAACGGAAAAAGGTTTGCGATATATAAAGCCTCTATCATCTTAAATGGAATAAGGTTTGCAATATATAAAGCCTCTAGCATCTTAAATGGAATAAGGTTTGCAATATATAAAGCCTCTAGCATCTTAAATGGAATAAGGTTTGCAATATATAAAGCCTCTAGCATCTTAAATGGAATAAGGTTTGCGATATATAAAGCCTCTAGCATCTTAAATGGAATAAAGAGTGAGATCGGGACACAATAGTGAATCAATCTTCACTAAAATTAACTACACACTATTTATTATTTAAAAGGTGTTCACAAATGGCGTATCCGTAAGTATTTGGAACGAGTCCATTTCGAGGTTTCTTTTCTAAGTGGGGACATATTGCCTTATTCTCATGTCAGACGCTGAGTTGTTCTTCCTATGTAGTCAGCTCCACAACAACAGTTATATTTATAAATTATGGAATTAATTTGGTGGGGAGGAAGAACATCCTTGCGAATAGAACATAACATGGGCCGGGTTAGAGATAATATACATACCTCGGCCGAGAAAAAAATAACAATGAACTTCAGATTAAATTCCTGTAGCTATGCTTTCACTCTTTGATCCAATCCAGAATATATATATATATATATATATATATATATATATAGTGTATCGAGGCAGCAACTAATTGAATAATTGAATATAAGAGACAATGAATGTCTGCTATGTTTAATCATGAGCCGTTCTAAACGTCGTATTTTGACTTTAATTTCAGTTGAAAATAAAGACAATTATCCAAATGTTGGAGAACGTTTGTCTTTATTTTCAACTGAAATTAAAGCCAAAATACGATGTTTAGAACGGCTCATGATTAAACATAATAGACATTTATTGTCTCTTATATTTAACAGTATATGTTTAGAAAAAAAAAAAATATATATATATATATATATATATATGAATATTATTTATGGGGGAAAAAATTTACGAAGCATATGATACACACTATGTACACCATATTCAGTGTAGGATTAATTCATTCGTCATCTCATATCATGCTAGTTGAATGTTGATTTGTAATTTTCAGTCTATAATATTTAATATTTAATTTCCGAGATTGAACGAAATGTGTCGACAAGAAAGTTAATCACTTTCTAAAATAATTACTTCCAACATATTTTCTTTGTCAATATACCGAGTTAGGGCCTATGGTTCACAATCTTCTGCCACCATAATCACGGCATGAAGACAAATTCTCTATTTGCACACATGTCAGCCTGTATCACAACTTAAGATGACTTGATTGGCTTGTTAATTGGCTCAGTCACCAAACACCGGAGTGTGTTTATCTAAAACTGCACGTTACTTTTATACAGTTTTCCATACATCTTTTAGTTAATAATATCCGAATAGACAAATCGATATTTGCTCAATTTCAAATTACTTGAGGTGAAATTGCACATAATTTCAAATGATAGCTTTCAGACTTAACCCCAATAAAAATACATTTTGACATTTAAATCGCCCCGACTTCAATGTCTCGTGTCGCTTACTCAGTTGCAGTGTTATTGTTTAGATATTCAATTACAATAAGATAATTTTAAAATGAGAAGAACTGTTAATATTGGCAATAATTTTATTTTTTTTAAAAATATATAATTTATTTTCTTCAGGAGTTGGAAAGTGCGACACTGACATTCGAAGGCGGATTGGCATAGCCAAGGACGCATACGAAGAGTTGAATCGAGTATTGAGAGATATAAAAATTTCGCTGGAAGCAAAGAAAAAATACTGTATTTTTATGTGATATTTGTCCTCCTATTTAGCAGCGAAAGCTGGAAAATCTCCTCAAAGATGAAGGAATGACTCGAAGCAACAGAAATACCGTTCTATAGAAAGATGCCGACTGTAATGTAGCGGACTTCACCACATTAATTTAACTTTGATAAGAAAACAAGACTCACGCAAGAAGAATAAGCAAAAGACATTGTTGCACTTCAAATATATGCATACTAGCACTACAGCCCGGAGTTGCTCGGGTGTAATGAAAGCTTTTATATATATATATATAATATCGATTTTCTGCACTATTGTAAGAACTGCAACCTTGAGACTTCTGAATAACGTTTCTTATGTCTTTGTCTATGAGTGTATCAAATTTGATTAAAATTGGACCATTCCTTCTAAAACCCGATTTTTTCGATTATCGAATTTCGATATTTATCGGGGGTATCTCGACACTAAGAACACTCGCAGGCGCTTATAATACAACTGTGTAAATTTTCAAGAAAATCGGTTCAGCCGTTTCGGAGTCTATAGGTAACAGACACACACACACAGACGCATAGTTCCATTTACAACTTTTCCAATCTTTTCACTCTTTTCTTTTTTTTTTTCAATTGGAGTAAGTAGACTAAACTATCGCCCGGTTCACACACCACCCACGTCTATTGAACAGGTGAAGAGGATCATCCCTTGTTCTCTTTTGAGGATGTGGTTACGGCTTTCTCATTTCCATTCTTTTCACTCTTTTCTTTTTTTTTCAATTGGAGTAGATAGATTAACTATAGCCCAGTTCACACTCCACCCACGTCTTTTGAACAGGTGTAGAGGCTCATTCCTTGTTCCCTATTTAGGATGTGGTTTCCGGTTTTACTCTTTTTTTTTCAATTGGAGTAGATAGACTAAACTATCGCCCAGTTCACACTCCACCCACGTCTTTTGAACAGGTGAAGAGGCTCATCCCTTGTTCCTTGTTTAGGATGTGGTCTCCGGCTTTCTCTTTTCCAATATTTTCACTCCTACCTAGCCCCCTGCGCTTCAGTGGCGTTACCGCCTTGCTCAGGGAGATACGATTAAAAAAAAAAAGATTACCAAGATGTACAATATCAAACAATGATGTGAAAGAAGACATGCATTTAACTTTAAGAAAGTTCAAATTAGTCAAGAGTTGTCTCACTTTGGCTGCAATTTAAGAGTTCATTGAGAGATAATTATTTGGTTTAAAGTTCACTGGTTAAATGTTCTTGAGGGTTTCATGATATGATTTTTCTTGTGATATTTACTGTTGAAAAGTATTGTTGTATCGAAAGAAGGTTTTAGTGAAGGTGTAAAAATTATCATCAGCACGTGTTTGTGTGTGAGTGAGAAGGATGTGTCTGAATTCGTGAGAGCCACCGTGAGAGCCAGCATATCATTCTGGAAGAGGTCGTCTGTTTTTTTTTTTATTTTAGCACTTAGGTCTCCCCAACGATTGAAGAGAAAACAAACTGATGATGATAATGACTAAAGCTTGTTCCTCCATCTATTTACCCAAAGTCGCTAGCTATGTGATGCATTACTTTTCACTGTCCATCTTGCCTTCAATCTGCTTTTGTGTATCAAATTTTCCAAGCCTTTTTCCTTATCATGTACCCTAGAAATTTGAACTATTGCTCAAGGTCGGTCCGTGGTACTGTCAGCCTAAACATGTAGAATCATTTTCTGTTGCTTCAAGTCTGTTCTTCATCTGTGAGGAAATTGTCTGATATACATTGTCATAGAGAAGGACTAATATTAGGTACTCTTTTCTTTGTTTCTATTAAAAATTTGTGATCCTGGCTTTTGTGCTTTTTCGATCGTCAGACAAACTAATTAATATTTAAAAAATATTGGATATATGTAGGGCTGCGTACATATATAAAAATGTGAAAGCCAGAGTCCCAAACTCACACCTATCTAATTGAATATATCAGCTCTATCACTGATAGTGAACGCTTTCAAATAGGTACCACGAATATATAATATATAAATAATATAATATATATAACAAATTGCATATATATATATATATATAAATAAGAAAAATTAAGGCAGACACGTTATTTCATGGTAAATCGAAAATATAGGCCTATTTCAGGCGAACTATCATCAGCATCCGTCTTTATTGTACAGATGATTCTACACGAATGATTCGCCTGTAATATTCTCTAAAATGTTTGTCTTCATCAATCGTGTATTTGAAAGTTTCTATCGCGTTCCATACCGCATCTTGCGAAAACGTCTCCTCTTTTCCGTGTCCCTTTCTAGTTTTTTTTTTTGTTAATTTTAGTAATAGTACTTGTAGTTGTAATTCTCTTTCTTCATTTGCCTTTTGCATTTCTATTTGTTTTTTCTTCAATTGCCTTTTACATTTCTATTTGTCTGTCATCATTTCTTTTAATGATTTCTTGTATTCTGTTCTGAAAGTCATCCATGGTTTGCTGTTTTGTTTCCGTGAGGGATTTGTTTTTTTTTACTATTGCTTTCTCGTAGAAAAAATTTGTGAAATGTTTTCTTTAAATTGCTCTGACATTTTTTTTCTTCTATCTCTCTGTGATAGTGTCGCCAAATTGTTTGTGGTTGACTTGTGTTCGGAAACCTCGTAGCGAACATTGTTGAGGTGGGTCGGGATATACGTGAACGTGAGTTCGTCGGAAATTTGTTGTGCAACTTGTGTACGTTTGTTTGAGATCCTCGTCGCTAATTTCTTGTACGACATGGAGTATACGTGAGGTCGTGTTCGAAGTCCTTGCTGCCAATTTGTTGTTGGCGTCAGACGTGAAAAACGTATTTTTTCTCCGCGTGAACTTGTTCGAAATCCTCATCGCCAATTTTATGTGCGACTTGGGGTATACGTGAGTTCGTGTTCAAAATCTTCATCGCAAACTTGTTGTTGGCGACTGACGTGAAAAACGTATTTTTCTCTCCGTGTGAACTTGTTGAAAATCTTCGTCGCCAATTTGTTGTGGATTCCGGGTGAGAAACCATACAAAATAATAAATAACAACAAAAAAAAAATATGGAGAAATAAAATGTAAGTTATATTGAAAAAAATATACAAACTGGAACACGGGTTAGACAATTCAGGGATACTTTTAGTAGAAATCAATATACACAGTCTTGCAGTGAAATATTATATCCGGATTATGAGTCTATATCCAAACAACTCCAACTAACTCTGCACCAACTTACCGACCAAATTATAAGCTGCTTTACAAGTACTGCTGTTCGCTGTATAGGCACGATTATATGCACACATCAGGCGAGTCCATTCTTTTGTACAAAGGGGTGATCCCCAACAAATTATAACCTATTTCGACAAATATAAAATAAAATCCTGGTCTGAAGAAATGAGCTTATTAGCACGTTGAAATAGATTAGAGTTTATAACCACTTTAGATGAAGTGTTTAGTTTTTCTTATATATATATATATATATATCGTTTCACTCCAAGCAAGGCGGTTCCGCTACTGGTGCGCAGAGGGGCAACATAAGAGAAGAGTGAAAGTTTAAGCAGGAGGAGAGCGAAGAGAAAGACGAACCAGTTACAGGCGGTGTCAGAGAAAGGGTAAGAGAAGGATGGGAAGACAATTGCGAGGGAAGTTTGAAAAAGGAAAACAACAACACACATGAGGCGATGGGGAAAAGACGAGAGAATAACTGGGGTCAAGTGAACAAGAAATGGGAATTGACATTGCATTTAATTTCTTAACAATTTCAGCCATCCGGGAAGCAAGTATACGGAAAGGAGTTCCATAGGCGAGAAAGAAAAGTGATGGGGTAGAAGTAGCGGCTTCATTTAGCTGATTTAACTGAAATAGGGTGGGGCCTTCTTGCCAGTCTGGTTCCTTGTGCGAATTCTTGTGGAAAATGCATCAATGAGCTAAGCCCTTAGGAGCAGAAGCCATGCAAATATTTTTAGAATAGACAGAGGGAAGACACATCTCAAAAGTGAGATTATATATATATATTTAGTCACAATAGGATTAGACCAGTGCAAATTTGTATTAAAAAGTGTTTAATACAATTATATTGTGGAACGTTTGAATATTTTCCATTGGTAAACGACTTATTATGCGACCTAAGTTTCTACCAGGCGATTTTAATAAAACAAAAATAATAAAATAATTTTTATTAGAAATCGCCTAAGACACCACTCATGGCAGAAGCCTAGGTCGGGTAATAACTCGTTTACAAATGAATATATATATATATACTCTTCAGAAATTAATTCAGTTCTTTCGGTTACTGGCGTGTGTATACACTGCTTATATACAACACGTTAAAATCCCCCTTCGCTGATTCCATGCGCCTATGGATTAGTGGGTAGCGACTCCGACTGACACCAAATCGGTCAGGTTTCGATCCAAGTGGATGTGTCTAGCTTCACTGATGAGCTGTGATACAGCGAAACAGGCTTGTATGTGAATGACTGATATATATATATATATATATATATATATATATTTCTTGAGGCTAATGCTGGCTTATTATATATATTTCCGCTTAAAAAGTGACCCGCATATTTCGAATGTAATCTCTTAAATTTCCATAGCAATTCGATGTCAAAATCCTACTAAATTGTAGAGCAAGTATTATTAATATCGGGGAAGGTTTAATCGTCCTGCAATTTTCCTCCAATTTTTTTGCAGCGAAAAAACTTTTCAAGAAGAAAGAAAAAGATAAATAAACGCTAAAAAATTGATGTCAACTTTGACATTTCGAAGAGCTGCTCGCCTCCACATTTTCTACATTGAACGAAAAACCGATTTAGAGCGACACAATTGCGTCTAAATGAATGTCAACAAAATGTTTCAAATTTAGTCGAGCAGTGACGTCACTGTGGTAGCCATTTTGCACAGCGGGAAAAAAATTGACGCCATTCAAATTGGATTTACGTTATACTCTCCTGCCTCATTACGATAGGTGTTGCGATACTACTGCTGTGGTTTCAATAACAAGTTCTAAGTCCAACCAGTTGGGATTTTAGAGTTCTTCTTTTTCTACGTGCCCAGTTCTTTCAGGACGTATGCTTTAATGGCCTTACACATCTCCCTATCCGTTGTGGCTCTTGTTACAACACCCAAACCCCGCTCTGTTATCCACTTGCTCAAGCCCATAAATCTAGAATAATTGGAGTAGATAGATCTATCTATCGCCCGGTTCACACACCATCCATGTCTACTGAACAGGTTAAGAGGCTCATCCCTTGTTCCCTGTTTAGGATGTGGTTTCCGGCTTTCTCTTTTCCAATCTTTTCATTAATACGTAGCCCCTGCACATCAGTGGCGTTACCGCCTTGCTCGGGGTGATATGATTAAAAAAAAATAATAATAAATCTATAGAAACTAGCATGGCCACAAATTAATTATAATATAGAATCGATCCCCCATTTTATATCCACATTATAATTTCTTATAAATAGTTCGCATATATATTCCTCTTCTTCTCTAACAATATATATATATAATTTCGTACACTTAGTATGTAATCCGAGTAAATTCCAAACGAGACGAACACAACAGAACTCAATGTTAAATTCATTTATTTAATTTAACAGAGTAATATTTTATAAAGGATTTTCGATTATTACCTTGGGTGATACATATTTCACCGCTTTAATGTTCTTAACGCGGCTCGTCAGATCCAAATGGTACAACAGTAGGCAATCGAAATATATATATATATATATATATATATATATATATATATATATATAGTAGATAATCGAAATATATATATATATTTTTTCTTTTTCTTTAATTCGAAGTGGAAGAGTAGGAAGGTAAATTCCAAGAACCTGATCCTAATTAATATTTTTAAAAAATTTAAACATTAAAAAGTGATGCAGGCAGAGAGCTCAATGTATTAAGAATACAGAGCCAATATAAATTAGAGAAAATTTTTAAAATTCAAAATTCAAAGATATCGCTGTTGAATTTTGAAAATTTTTCTCTAATATATATATATATATATATATATATATATATATATATATATATATATTATAACGGATTTCTGATTATTATTCTGGATGATGTATATATCACCGCTTTGATGTTCTTAGCGCGGCTCGTCAGATCCAAATTGTACAACAATGAGTAATAAAAAAAAACAAGAATTTTTTCACTTTTATTTGATTTTCCGTAGACGCCCACATGTCCATATTAGGACGGACATTTGTAACATTTATACACGAAAAGGTTCTCGTTCATTTCAAAAATAGTCCCGCAGAAAGTATATGGGAGGGTTGACGGTTGATACGTGCGATGAAGGGAGAAAGTTAAACCTAGAAAAGGAAAAAAGGGGGGAAAGAAAAAAGAAAATGGGTGACCCGGCCAGAGGATGGAGAAAGAAAAACCGGAGAAAGAAAAAAGAAGGGGAAGCAGATAAGGTCGGAATGGAAGGCGAGTTGCGAGAAGTGGGGGGGGGGGGCGAAGAGGCTCAATAAAAACGTAGCGAATAGATACAAATCTATGAAATACTATATCACAAAAGATGAACATTGACGCCACTCTTCCTGACCGTGTCTCATAGCCCCCACCCGTTCTCATTGAAAGCAACGGGAAAAATTTACCTATGAAACTTAATTTCAGACACATTGGGCTATATTTGCGGTACGCAAAACCTCTGTGGTAATTTTAATGCAATTTGAAACCATAATTGCCTTCGTTGTATCCTAAAATTTGATTCTAATTTAAACTAATTTTAAAAACAATTGAAAATATCAAAATTAAACACATTATAAGTATAATTAGAGAAAAGGGAGAAAAGAAAAGTTCCCAAGAATAAAGACCTTAGGGATAAAATCAACAGACACTAGGTTCCACCCCTTACCTGTAAATGGTGGTAAATTATGCTATCAATGCTGCATAACATATATATATATATATATATATATATATATATATATATATATGTAAATAAAAGTTTAAAGAAAACAATATTTGTTAAAAAATGTTTAATATATATATGACATTCTGTCACTTCCGTTAATCTGTCCATCATTCCGACTAAAATATTTATTCAATCATCAAACTCAAATTTTGGAGGGAAATAAACTCACCTAAGTAGAATTAGTTTTACTCGTGTTCATAAAAACAGGAATGTACTTTAATAAAATATTTTTCCACACAAATAAGCTTATTCAAATTTCATTGATTAGTTTCTGAAATTGAACGAAACTTACAGTTTGTAAATCTCCAAAAATGTTCATGATAATTTCAATACTTCTAAACACTTTGGGAATCTCAATAGGCGTCAGCAGTTAGAAAAAAAAGCTTTTGTTATTGTAAAATGCTTCAAAAATGAAAAATAATTTTCTGAAATTTTATTTGAGACATATTAGGTGATATAAAGTTTAATTAATCTGATTTGAAAGAACTATTAGATTTAGTTTAAAATATTGTAGAAAAGTATTTGAATACGGTGAGGTGTTTATACGAAGTTCTGAATAAATTATTGACAGACTGATGTTTGTAGGAGAGAATTATATTTACGAGTTGACTCGGCGTAACTTGGTTCATGAAATAAAGCCGGAAATAAAGTAAAATAAACTTTTGTTTATTTTCGTAAAAAAAATTTAAAATATATTTTTTTGTATAAAAATGAAGTTGTTCGTAAAGCTGTAAAAAGGAAGAAAGAAAGGAACTGGGAATGTGAGAGGGAAAGGTAGGACGATGTGTAGCGAGCGAGATGAGAGAAAGAGAGGGTTCGCTGATCCGTGATACTGCCTGTTGTGTGAACTGCTGGATTCTCTGACGCGTGACCTTTGGGTGTGAGCTGGTTGCTCGGCCCTCTGCTCTGTTGAGAGTTTCTACCTTCCTTTTATCTGGATGGTGAGTTCTCCGGGGATATCAAGAAATGTGTTTCTATTGTCGAGCCCTGATTGGTCAAAAAATCATATTTTTGACCACGTAGTATGCTTTCCACTACGTCCGAACTTTTGAGTGCGCCCTCCTTGTTTTTGACCCCACAGGGTATGGTAAGGGCTGAATTCCCGCGCAATTATAATTTTTTTAGATACACGTGGTGTGAATTAATTTTTATTGTGTGTGTGTGTGTGTGTGTGTGTGTGTGTGTGTGTGTGTGTGTGAGTGTGTGTGTGTGTGTAATAAAATAAGAAACAGCACATGTTTGGGAAATTTATATAAGGGAGACAGAACTGAAAAAAACATTACTTGAATATGAACTCCATTTTAACATAATTTTTTGACTTTTAAGAATTTAAGAAAATATTTAAAACAATCTAATATTTTATTGAATTTTAAGTAGTTTAACTTTATAGCTTTACAAAACTACTGCAGAGAATTGTTCGAAAGTTAATAAATTAAAAAATCTTTTATTTGTTTTTTTACTATTTTCTGATAATGTCGTGAATCTGCTCTTTTATACAAGCACCAAAAAATTAAAAATGCTTTTTCAAAATACAGAGGGTCATTGAATTGTAGTAAGCTTTTCCATTTATCATTAGTAAATATAGTTTTTACTTCCAAGGGTGCGTAAACATCGCAAAGTATCGTTTTTGTGAGATTATTTTCCAAACAAATGTGCACTTTGAAGATTTCAACTCGCGTCATATTCCCTCACCCACCAAAAAAATTCAAGAACACATTGCCTGTAATAATTGTCACAAAAAATACATTGGAGAAATTTCAAGAAATTTAAATAAAAGACTATAAAGAAAACAAATGGGCCAATTTACAAAACAATACGCCAAATGCGTTGGTTTCCATCCTTAAAAAGACTAACCACAATTCTGACATAAAATATTGCTACTCTGATCAAAGTTAGAAACAGTTCATTACAACGTAAATGTTTAGAAAGTGCTTATATTTGTATAAGCTTATATATTTGTTCACCATTCTTGGCTGAATCGTTTTTTAACACTTTTTAAATAATTATTAATCAGAGTTGCAATGTTTTATGTCAAAATTGTGGCTAGTCTAGTTGGGAAACCAACGCATTTGATGTATTATTTTGTAAACTGACCCCTTTGTTTTGATATAAATAAGTATTTTATTAGTAAAATCCCTCAGCATTAGAGATAAAAGTAGACACTGAGGTAAGCACAATGTCATTAGAATCATAACCGTTGCCACCAACATAATGTGGTGATAAACATTCACACTTACCAGAGCCAAAGCGTCCAAGGTGTTTTGCTTGTCGGGCTGCTGTGTAGTGATGAATGCGTGCGTAAACCCACGCCAGACAGTTCGTCGTCTCATCAGCTGCGTCCTCGCAAGTTTGGCCAAAGAAAGGAATATTGTTCGACCTCTCATTTTATACTGAGTGAGAATGAGACCGACGGCGATGATTGGTGCATTGGCAATGGTTTTTTGTCCATAAAAAGGGTCTGAGACAATGGCTGGCAGTTTTGTTGTGACCCTGGTGACGTGCGCAACTGAGAGAGAATTGAGTTAAGACTCTGTTTATATTTGTCTGGAAGCTTCAAACCCACGAGTGAAGCGAACGGTGGCACCGAAACCAAGCAGAAATTTACTTTTTAACTACACATATATACACTTTATAGAAATAGTTTAGCCAAAGCATAAGATCCATGACTTGAAGATTGCATTAAAATATGAAAGAGACTGTTGCCACTTGGTGTTTAATTTAAGCGAAGTAATAGACTGGTGCATTGTGGTGCAGTGGATATTAGCTCGTAACGAGAAATCGGGGAGCTGAGTTCGATTTCCAATGAAATTTCTTGCATTCACTTATGCGCAAATACCCTTGGGAAGATATTAATCCGTGTCTTCCCTTCAACAGGATAGGACAGATTTGGTTCTATAGCCTTGGCTGGCAACTAGCCTACAACAGAAAGTAATGTCAACCTACTGCGGGATAATCTTCTGCCCAGTCAGTCATGACTCTTTCCAGACATGATCGCCCAAGCGTGTATTACGTATGGAACTTAACTTACTGACTGAATATAATAGATTAAAACATGATTAAGGCATCTACTAGGCATAAAGTGGGGGATCAGTTTTATATTGTTATGAAGTAATAAACTGATCCCCGCACTAATTACTACTGAATAATATAATAAATCACTTCACCCTCTAGCTATGAGCCAAATAATAGGACAGATTAGGTTCTATAGCCTTGGCTGGCAACCAGTCTACCACAGAAAGCAATGGTAACCTACTGCGGGAAAATCTTCTGCCCAGTCAGTCATGTCTCTTTCTAGACATGATCGCCTAAGTGGTATTTAACTGACTGAATGGTATTTAACTGACTGAATAGACTGGTGACGAGGTTTTATCAATTTACAGCTGTGTTCCGAGGATGCATTTATATATAAAATAATAATAATGTCTAAAAAGTTGTAGTAAGGGACTCTGTTGAATTCTACTTGTTATTACAAAAAAGTTTTAATTCAGGACGCAGTCGTACAAATAAAGAAATTAGAAATAGAACGTTTGGAAGATACCAGAATGTTCCAGTAGAGTCGAAAGAGTTCGAAAGGTTCTAGAAATATGCAAATTAGGTATTAGCCTCTATAAAAATAGGTTTTGGGCAGTGAGTAGTTAGTTGATAACAGGTTGGGTTGACCTTATCAGCTCCGGCTTTGATTCAAGGATTTATATCCAGCCGAAAGAATTTCATAAGAAGTCGTTGACAAACTAAAATTTGAAGGGGTTTGCTAATGTTATCAACTCCGGTTTTGATTCAAGAATTTATATCCAGCCGAAAGAATCACTAGGAAGTGTCCGACCAACTAAAACCTGAAAGAGAACTTCATGGAACTATATGGATAAATATATATTTATGACTATTTTATTGACCATACTTTAAATTATTCGTTATATACTTATTTAAGGATTTCCAAAAAGTGTAACACTTAACTTCTTCACCAACTTAACTGGGTAAAGATATTTGACACCTTACCTCCCCCCTCTCTCCTCGTAACACTCGCCAGTAGTAAATTGTATGTTTCTGGTTCTGAATGCAAAAGAAATTGTATATTTGTAAATATTTTATTTGGTGTGTTTTTGTGAATTAAATATTTGTCTGTGATTTTATCTCTGAGTTTTGGTCAATCATTTTTATCATTTGTTTTTCTTTTGTTACACTTAACACGTAACAGCTGAATTATTAAGCTATACCATTAATTTTATGTTGCTATCTACTGTCCTTCTGATTACTTATTTTGTTCTCGTTGATTAGTAATGTTTCTGTTTTTAATTGTCCTTCGCCCTCCCCTTGTATCTTAGCTCCTTGCTTTAGGAGATTCTTGATTTAAAAACATTGCAAATGGTTGTGTATTAAAAGCTGATATCGAGTATTATACATTGAAAATCTTAGATGCAAAAGCAGTTAAAAAGTTCGATTATAAAGCTATTTTAGGCACAAGTAATGTATAGAGACTTGGATAAGGAATTATAGTTGAATTTCATCACATTCACTTACGTACTAACACACTTGAAAAAATATGAAATCATCTCTTACTTTCTCAACTATGGGTAAATAGCAGGAGCCGTAGTTAATAACCAGTCTATCGCAGTAAAATTTAGCAACCTACTGCTGGAAATTAGGTTATGGCTGGGAAAAGTCCCGAATCTTGGTCGGCAATTTTAGTTGAGATGGTGTCTCGTATATAAAAACAACCGGATGTAGAGCCGGCGACCACGTCTGTATCAGCGATCGAAAGAAATCCATGTCGTCTACTCAACACCAGGTTAAGAGTACAGCAGTGCGGTGTCGGATTGTCGATGGATGTCGAAGGATGATGATGATAAATCTATTGATTCATTAATCGGTAGAACGTTTCAGTTGAAGTGGAAGTTCAATTGTAGAACAAGTACATCTTTTTTTTATTGAAAAGATAAAATTGTTTTTTTTTTTATCATCGTCGCACGAGACGTAAAGAACTTGACATTAACAGGCAAAAACGTCTGCACCAATGAAGAGAAAAGTTTTCAAAGACCTCACAAACGCTGTCGCTAAATATCAATGTCTAACTGGAGGCAGTGTCTTTTAGTTTTTATTCCTTTTTTGCCTCGTTTCGTTAATATTCATTCGGTTTTATTTTCCGCTTTTCCTGTCTATACGTCTTTCGCTTCTCTTATAATCGGTTCTTTTGGCACAGGTCATGAACCCTTTCCCACTTTTTTTTGGAAGTTTTTTGGGCGGACCTGAAGCAGACGGCCATCACGTTTCATTTCGTTGGTTTTTTTTTGTTTTTTTTTTCACTTTTTTCAGCACAGTCCTATCGATTACCCCCTTAGCTTTACGATAGACAAAAAAAAAAGTTTGAAAAATTTCAATATTTAAACATTTTCCTGTGGGGGATAAGTTCCTTATACAACGTAATAGTAAATCGAGCCTCCATTTTGAAACCAGTAACCGGTACGACATTACCGCCACCTGTAAATTTGTTTATTATCAAATGTTTTGTACTTTTTTCAGTGCAATATTATATTTTACAGCTTAAACTTTACGAATGACAAATAAATAAATAAATAAATAAAATAAAATAAAATAAAATAAAATTGCAAAAATTTCAATATTTAAACAATTTTAGTGGGGGAACAGTTTCTCATACAACTTTATAGTGGATGAAAATCTCTCCACCTATGTATCTGTTATCGCACCTGCTTTCTCAGCTTTGTATTGCTCCTTTCTAACTAGTTTGTACTCCTCACTCTTTTCTAATTAATCTTTTTACATTTATGTAGTCCCCTGCACATCAGTGGCGTTTCCGCCTTGCTCGGGGTGAAATGATTTTTAAAAAAATTACTTTAATGTTGTATGAGAAACTGACCCCCCCCCCCCCACACACAAATTTGTTTAAATATTATAATTTTGAAATTTTTTTTTTTTTGATAAACGGAAAGTTTCAGTAACAATCGATAAGACTGCGCTGAAAAAAGTAAAAAAAAAAAAAAGAAAAAAAGAAAAACAACGAAATTAAACGTGGTGATAGTCTGTTTCAGGTCCGCCATCTTTTTATATCTTCTAAGGTTTTCCATCTATCCAGTCTTTCTATCGTCTCATTCTTCGATTCTTTCTCTCAAATAAAATTACCACCAGGAACTTGTTATCATAATCTCCATCAG
>JBBBDQ010001309.1:2592500-2605000 GCA_037127315.1 Ascarosepion bandense
TGAAGAAAAAGGCAAATCAGATACAGAGGGTGTCAGAGAAAAGAGGATGGGAACACAGGTGTGAAGACAGTTGCGAAGGTAGAGAGAAAAAGAGAACAAGATATACGGGGTGATGTAGAAAGGACTGAAGTAATGGGAATTGACATTGCATTTAAATTCATGATGTGCGACTCCTGTATGTCCCACTTGCGAATGGAAAAGTTCGTGTTCAATACTTTTGTATAGCGAAAGTCGGTCGTCTTTCTACTTACAATATAAGGCGAATTTATAGGTAAAACTAAACGCAGGTATACATTTAAAGACTCCATATGAACACCCAAATTAAGCCAGATTTTAACCACAGCAAAAAAACAAAAAAACAAACAAAAAAACAAAACACAAGTAAAGGTTTGTTTTTTTTTTCTTATTTTACTGTAGTCGTATGCACTTCAAGATGAGAAACTAATCAAAATATTTTTCGTAGATAAATCAGTGCGGATTCGAACTTACACTTTTTTTTTTTTTGTTGCTAAAAAATATCTTCCACGATGCAGACTAATTATTTTGCCATTTAGGAGTCTGTGACTCTTTTGATAATAATAATAATAATAATAATAATAATAATAATAATAAAAATAATAATAATAATAAAAATAATAATAATAATAATAATAATAAAAATAATAATAATAATAATAAAAATAATAATAATAATAAAAATAATAATAATTATAATAATAATAACATCTGCATAATTTCACACGAGAATATAGACCTGTCATTTAACCACGAGAAATGCATTACAAAAGACATTAAAAAAAAACAAATACTAACGTCTACTAATTTCTGTCAGATTTTTCTCTACAATACGCTAGTACTTGATCAAACCAAATACAAAATAACCATAAATGATTAAAAAACTTTGAGGCACTTTATATAAAATAAATAAACAGCAAATTCTGCTTTTTTTAAAAATCGTTTCACCACAAGCAAGATGGTACCAACACTGATGCGCGTGGGGGGGTCTACATAAAAATAAATGTTTATTTAGGATGAAAGTGATAAGAAACACGAACCAGTTACAGGGGATGTCAGGGAAAGGACAAGAGAAGGATGGGAAGACGGGTGATAAGACAGTCGAAAAGTTAGACAGAAAGGAAAACATATACAGGGTGTTGTAGAAAGGACTGGAGTCAAAGAGATAGGAGATGGGAATTAACAATGCATTTAAATTCCTGAAGATTGTAGCCGTCATGGAAAGGGGTTCCACAGGCGGGGAGTGCGAGAAAAGAAGCTGTTGGAGTAGAATTGTCGCCTATATTTGGTTGATC
The DNA here is from genome assembly GCA_037127315.1 of Ascarosepion bandense. Lineage (NCBI taxonomy): Eukaryota > Metazoa > Mollusca > Cephalopoda > Sepiida > Sepiidae > Ascarosepion > Ascarosepion bandense. Next base: position 2,593,811 of record JBBBDQ010001309.1, read on the forward strand.
TAACTATAAATGTGTGTTCCGTTCGTGAGCTTGACTCTCTAACTCGGACCACAATTGCTCTACATGGACATATAAATATTTGAAATCAGGATTTCGTCTAGTGTTGGAACAGTTTTTTGGCCTGAAATCGAAATGTCGACCTTAATGAACTTTTGACCTACATTTGTCTTTTGGTTGGAATTGGACTTATACTCGGAATCAGAGTTAAAGTGAGGTTTTCATGTTCCACAGAGTCAGTCAGTTTAGGTGCCATACGTGATACACGCTTGGGCGATCATGTCTCTAAAGAGACATGACTGACTGGGCAAAAGATTATCCCGCAGTAGGTTGCCATTGCTTTCTGCGGTAGACTGGTAGCCGATCAAGATCTATCCTGCCATTTAACCCATAACTGGAAGGAAGAGATGGATTAATATCTTTCCCAAGGGTATTTTCGCGTAAGTGAATACAATGGATTCAGCTCCCCGGTTTCTCGTTCCGAGCCGATAAAAGTAAATTGATGAATTCAAATATATTCCTTCAAAATTATAATTGCTGTTTTTCTCAACTGAACCGCAGACCCAATTATACCACTAGAGCAGTTAGCTTAGAGGTCGACACGATGTTCAGGTATTAAGTCAGCACAAAACAGAAGAAACTGATTCTCCATAATATTTATTTTAATCGAGGTGGCCATGTGACAAAATAACAAAATCGAATTAGTTATGCTACAATATATTTCACTCATCGTACATGAACTCACTTATATTTTAAAGCTTCAATCTTAGAGAACGCACACGTTATTGGTTGTTACTTACTTAGAAACTAACCAATGTCTACATCCATATATATAATTAATTCACATGGCTCTGTGGATATAGACGCTGGTTAGTTCCTGTAACTAGATCCAAAAAGTTGTGAGTTCAGCATCCGGCTAGAGTAGTATTAAAAAAGTAACGTTCAAGGGAGATAATGCATGACTAACGAAAGAGGCACTACTATAAAAAGAAAAGAGTTCATATGCCCCAGTGATTGTAATAAAGCGTTCGGTTCAAAATTCCTAGCATCTGAAGAAGACCGGAGCGTACAACGGCAGAAATGTCGTACATATGATAACAAAGATGAGAACAATAGTTCGAATAATGTAAATAGTGTAAATACTACCTCATCTCAGAAATATTGACAAATAGAATGATCTATTATTAAACGTCGTACAAATGGCAACAAAGATGAGGACAATAGTCCGAATAACGTAAATAGTGTAAATACTACCTCATCTCAGAAATATTGACAACTAGAATGATCTATTATTAAACGTCGTACAAATAGCAACAAAGATAAGGACAATAGTCCGAATAATGTAAATAGTGTAAATACTACCTCATCTCAGAAATATTGACAGATAGAATGATCTATTATTAATCGTCGTACAAATGGCAACAAAGATGAGGACAATAGTCCGAATAATGTGAATACTGTAAATACTGCCTCATCTCAGAAATATTGAAAAATAGAATGATCTATTATTAAACGTCGTACAAATGGCAACAAAGATGAGGACAATAGTCCGAATAATGTGAATACTGTAAATACTGCCTCATCTCAGAAATATTGAAAAATAGAATGATCTATTATTAAACGTCGTACAAATGGCAACAAAGATGAGGACAATAGTCCGAATAATGTGAATACTGTAAATACTGCCTCATCTCAGAAATATTGAAAAATAGAATGATCTATTATTAAACGTCGTATAAATGGCAACAAAGACGAGGACAATCGTCCGAACAATGTAAATAGTGTAAATACTACCTCATCTCAGAAATACTGACAAATAGAATGGTCTATTATTAAACGTCGTACAAATAGCAACAAAGATGAGGACAATAGTCCGAATAATTTTAATAGTGTAAATACTACCTCATTACAAAAACATAAGTAAATTAGAAAGATCTTTTGTTAAACATCGCACAAATGGCGACCAATTTGAGGACAATAGTCCGAATAATATAAATAGTGTAAATACTACCTCATCTCAGAAATATAGACAAATAGAATTATCTTTTATTAAACGTCGTACAAATGGCAACAAAGATGAGGGCAATAGTCCGAATAATGTGAATACTGTAAATACTGCCTCATCTCAGAAATATTGACAAATAGAATGATCTATTATTAAACGTCGTATAAATGGCAACAAAGATGAGGACAATAGTCCGAATAATGTAAATAGTGTAAATACTAACTCATCTCAGAAATAATGACAAATAGAATGATCTATTATTAAACGTCGTACAAATGGCAACAAAGATGAGGACAATAGTCCGAATAATGTAAATAGTGTAAATACTACCTCATCTCAGAAATATTGACAAATAAAATGATCTATTATTAAACGTCGTACAAATGGCAACAAAGATGAGGACAATAGTCCGAATAATGTAAATACTTTAAATACTACCTCATCTCAGAAATATAGATAAATAGAATGATCTATTATTAGACGTCCTACAAATGCCAACAAAGATGAGGACAATAGTCCGAATAATGTAAATAGTGTAAATACTACCTCATCTCAGAAATATTGACAAATAGAATGATCTATTATTAAACGTCGTACAAATGGCAACAAAGATGAGGACAATCGTCCGAATAATGTAAATACTGTAAATACTACCTCATCTCAGAAATATAGACATATATAATGATCTATTATTAAACGTCGTACAAATGGCAACAAAGATGAGGACAATAGTCCGAATAATGTTAATTGTGTAAATACTGCCTCATTTCAAAAACATAAATAAATTAGAAAGTTCTTTTATTAAACATCGTACAAATGGCGACAAAGTTGAGGACAATATTACGAATAATGTAAATACTGTAATTACTACCTCATCTCAGAAATATAAACAAATAAAATGATCTATTATTAAACGTTGTACAAATGGCAACAAAGATGAGGACAATAGTCCGATAAATGTAAATATTGTAAATACTACTTCATCTCAGAAATATAGACAAATATAATGATCTATTATTAAACATCGTACAAATGGCAACAAAGATGAAGACAATAGTCCGAATAATGTAAATACTGTAAATACTAACTCATCTCAGAAATATAAACAAATAGATTGATCTGTTATTAAACGTCGTACAAATGGCAACAAAGATGAGGACAATAGTCCGAATAACGTAAATAGTGTAAATACTGCCTCATCTCAGAAATATTGACAAATAGAATGATCTATTATTAAACGTCGTACAAACGGCAACAAAGACGAGACAATAGCCCGAATAATGTAAATAGTGTAAATACTACCTCATCTCAGAAATATTGACAACTAGAATGATCTATTATTAAACGTCGTACAAATGGCGACAAAGATGAGGACAATAGTCCGAATAATGTTAATAGTGTAAATACTACCTCATCTCAAGAATATTGACAAATAGAATGATCTATTATTAAACGTCCTACAAATAGCAACAAAGATGAGGACAATAGTCCGAATAATGTAAATATTGTAAATACTACCTCATCTCAGAAATATAGACAAATATAATGATCTATTATTAAACATCGTACAAATGGCAACAAAGATGAGGACAATAGTCCGAATAATGTAAATACTGTAAATACTACCTCATCTCAGAAATATAGACAAATAGAATGATCTATTATTAAACGTCGTACAAATGGCAACAAAGATGAGGACAATAGTCCGAATAATGTAAATACTGTAAATACTGCTTCATCTCAGAAATATAGACAAATAGATTGATCTGTTATTAAACGTCGTACAAATGGCAACAAAGATGAGGACAATAGTCCGAAAAATGTAAATATTGTAAATACTACCTCATCTGAGAAATATAGAAAAATACTGAAAGACAAGAATCATTTATGTATTTTCATTTTCAGTTTTACCATCTTTCCTACAAGATTCGTTTGATAAAAGTAAGAAAATCTAAAAATTGTGCATATTGTAAATTTTACAAAACATTTTCGGCCACTTTTGTAGCCATTTCGAAGTGGCTTTTGCATTTGATAGTTTTAATTTCTCGTATTGTTTTGTTAGTTGAAAATGTATTTTATTTTTATGTTGTTTCAATTCTAGTAAAATCGGTTTACCAAGCTTTCGCTTTTTTGAGCGCTATTGGAATTCGTGTTAGCATCTTTCTATCTTTTAAGAATTTAAACACTTCATTCCCGCTGTTAAATAAGATGAGTGATGCAATGGAGAGAGATGTTTAATATACTGGGTCTATTTGATAGCGAGATGTTTCCGATAATGTGATTTATATAGAATTTATAGTTTTTTCAATCAGAAATTTTCTTAAGGGTTCTTGCCAAAATGTTTGATATATAGATGTTTATTTTAGCAATTTTATCTAATATGTGTAATGTGAGGCGTCAAGTTAAATAGTCGATCCTATGTCCGATATAGGTAATTGATTTTTAACATAAAACTTTGTGTTGTTAGTGACAACAACATTTGCTGTTTTCCACACTTTGTTATATAAATTTTACATTTCTTTCTGGAATTGCAAGGGACATATGATGTTTAATGAGACTTCTTATTGCTAATTTGCCTTGCTTATAATTATTGTGCATCTGGTTGCGGTAAAATATATTTATGTTTTAGATGTGGTATTTTTATTACCGGTCTAGTGTAGTTTTTGCAAGATTGATTTTATTTGTTTACTAATAATTTAGCTGTGAAAATTGTACTTGATTAATGTTTGTTTATTTGGCTCAGAAATATGTTTTGGGAAGAGGAATTAAGATTGGCTCTAAGTAGATATCATCACTGCTATTTCATAGCATTCTATGTAATGGCTATCATAGTTTATAAGGCAAGAGTTTGTACTCGTGGGTCTATTATACGAATATGCGAAAATACATAGGATATATATATATCTATATATATATCTATATCTATATCTATATATATATATATATAGATATATATATAAAAGATAAAATTAAAATTTCTTACTTAGCAGACTGATGTTAGATTCAGCTCCTTAAGTATAGGGTATTGTACACGATGTTTTTGCAATCATTCTGTCCACTCATCAGAAGATATACCCAATTGCGCGCAGACTTTTTCATATTCCATCTTTTATACGAAGTTGTAAATAAAAGTTCTAACGTCTAGGATATAAATCGATATTCAATATTTAAATTACATATATATATATATATATATATATATATATATATATGTGCGTGTGTGTGTGTGTGTGTGTGTGTGTGTGTGTGTGTGGTCATCCGCAGACATCTGTTTCGCTGTATCACGGCTCATCAATACGGTTAGACATGCGATTGCTTTTAACTCAGGATTGGAACCCGACCGAAGTGGCGTCAGTCGGCGATTCTACCTCTGAGATGAAAGGAAGTGAAAGAATAGATATATTAAAACTTCCTTAAGTATAGGGTATTGTACACGATGTTTTTGCAATCATTCTGTCCACTCATCAGACGATATACCCAATTGCGCGCAGACTTTTTCATATTCCATCTTTTATACGAAGTTGTAAATAAAAGTTCTAACGTCTAGGATATAAATCGATATTCAATATTTAACTTACATATATATATATATATATATATATATATATATATATATGTGTGTGTGTGTGTGTGTGTGTGTGTGTGTGTGTATAGTCATCCGCAGACATCTGTTTCGCTGTATCACGGCTCATCCATACGGTTAGACATGCGATTGCTTTTAACTCAGGATTGAAACCCGACCGAATTGGCGTCAGTCGGCGATTCTACCTCTGAGATGAAAGGAAGTGAAAGAACAGATATGTTAAAACTTCCTGTTCATGAATTTAATTTCATAAATAGTGCGCAATATAATGTAAAGTTTAATAATGGTTTATAAAAGCATTATATCACTACACAAAAATTTCAGAAGCATAATGTTCTTCTCCATGTAATATTTTAAAAAATGGTGAAAATGATTTATTTAGAAAATATAAAATGAATTTATGATTATTTAGAAAAGTAAGGAGTGATAGTTGAAGAATATGCTTGTAGGTGTGTCGATATTTTTCAAGCATAAATGAGAATAAGTTTGAACTATGAAGTTAAAGATTTGGGTCGCTAAAGGAAACAGAGTAGTTTGATGTCAAGGCATGAAACTTTTTAAGTTTGTTTGGGTAAGATACATAGGGCAACCATATATTATTTTACGTAGATAGACAATAATTTTTAACAGCAGGTTGTATTCTGGAAAAAAAATTATCTGTAAGTTATTCTATGACATCTGCACTCTGTCCCCGAATGAAAAGATGCAGATTTTAAAATTCCCTAAAAATAAAGTACAGCAGAATCCTAAAAATAAATTGATGGTTTTTTTGTAAACATCGAAAATAGTTTTCTCTAAAATTTAATTAATTACATTTGTTAATTCATAACTTATGCTACAATATAACTTAAAAATTTGAAATTATTGACCCGCATAAATGATCCACGCAATACGTCTTTGGTTTTCTTAACTGCATTACACCGTAGAATACCATCATTATTTAATTTTCACCTAAACAATCCAGCCTCCTTAACTCATGAGGTAAGACAAAATCAAATTAAAAAAAAAAAACCTCAAATACAATATTGCTCTGAAACATTAAAATTTTTTGTAACGATATAATGCTTTTATAAAATAATGCGAAAACAAAATTACAATATATATATATATTGTTAAATATAACAGACAATGAATCTCTATTTTCTTTAATCGAGAGTCGTTTTAAACATTGTATTTTGGCTTTAATTTCAAGTGAAAATAACGACAAAAATTGTCCAACATTTGGATATTTTTTATTATGCTGGTTTTAAGCTTTCGGCTAACATGAGCCATCTTCAGAGATGTTACGAGGACGTTAACATAAAGACATCCACCATCAAAGATGATACTATCTTGTGTTGACATAAAACATTTAGCATGTTATATAGCATGTACTCACACACACACACACACACACACACACACACACACACACACATATATATATATATATATATATATATATATATATATATATACTTCAAGGGGTGTTCCACACTTTCAGTCTTATGCCACATATAAGTTACTTTTAGAAAATCTTTTTAGTACATCAGCGTGCAGTAATATAGTAAAAATGAGCTTGTCTCGCTGGATCAATTACTACTGAGTGGGAAATTCATGATTCACAGGGTGCTCTAAATTTTCAGCCTTGTGCCACACGTAAGATACGATTAGAAATTCAATTTGGGCACTTCCATATAGTGTAATGTTTAGAAAGTACCTCTGAATAGATCAATTACAACCGAGTAGTGATTTCGATACTCACTGGGTGCTCTTAATTTTCGGCCTTGTGCCACATCTATGCTACACTTAGGAATCTAACATCCTAAATTGGATTCTATCTCAAGTTCGTGAAATAAGTGCATTGTTACGTCACGAATAGTATGACACGAACCGTTGAACGTGTGAGACAAAATACACATCATCACACATACACGCACGTACGTGCGCGCGCGGACACACACACACACACACACACACACACACACACATATATATATATATACATATATATATATACACTATTAAATGTGCGTGTACCTAAGATAAATGTTCGTGACTTAAGAATTATTAATATGTTATTACCAACGAAATGGCCTATAGCCAATATGCAATCGTAGACAGGGACGTGCTCGCTCTCCTCTGAACTATTTATTCACATTCTAAAAAGATCACATACACTCATATACAGCGATATATTTGAACAGCAAACATTCTCCAATATATGCTTAATTAAAATGACTAAAAAGGTACTTTTGATTTTTCTTCTTTTTCTTCTTTGCAAAGAATAAAATTGTTTGGGAGCACCCCATTTTGAACATAACAATGAACTCGCCTGATGTGTACATATAATCCTGCCTATACAGAGAACGGTAGTGATTGTTAAAGAGAAGTAGTAGAGTCGATTAGTTGTACAGCCGTTTAGTTGGTCAGTAAGGATAGAGACTCATTACCCGGACATTATTTCTTCTCTACAAGATGGTATATATTGATTTCTACTAACAGTATTACTAGTATTCCTGAATTGACTAACCCGTGTTCAAGTTTGTATATTTGTGTTCAATATAACTTATATTTTCTGTCTCCAATTCTCTTTTTGTTATTTATTATTTTGTGTAGTTTCTCAACAAGAATCCACAAAAAAATATTTTTTCTCATTCGTATTGAGAATGTGTAGACATTATATATATATATATATACAGTACTGTGCAAAAATATTAGGACAAGAACTAATTTAACCTTTATGAGGCATGAAATTTTTTTTTTATTAGGCTTGAAAGTTATTGATTTACTTATCATTACATATGCACATCTCTCTCTCTCTCCATATATATATATATATATATATATATATATATATATATATATATATTATCATATCACCCCGAGCAAGGCGGTAATGCCACTGATGTACAGGGGGCTACGTAAGAGTGAAAAGATTGGAAAAGAGAAAACCGGAAACCACATCCTAAACAGGGAACAAGGGATGAGCCTTTTCACCTGTTCAATAGACGTGGGTGGAGTGTGAACCGGACGATAGTTTAATCTATCAATGCTAATTTTGTCGTGCCTTGATGATAATAGGAAATTTGTGTTATTTTTCTTTCATGATTAACTAGAAGTATAGCCCGGCGTTGCTCGGGTGTAATGAAAGCTTTAAAACTAATCCATGGTCCTGGAGCTCAGACTCAGCCTAAAGAATATTTGTGTGAAGTTTGGTGAGAATCGGATAAGAATTGTGGATTTATTTAAAGGACATACAGACAGATAAAGACACACACACAAATATCTTGCCTTTTATATATAAATTTCTTTAATCATTTCACCCCGAGCAAGGCAGAAATGCCACTGGTGACCCGGGGGCTACATAACTGTAAAAAGATTAATTAGAAAAGAGTGAGGAGTACAAACTAGTTAGAAAGGAGCAATAGAAAGCTGAGAATGCAGGTGCGATGACAGATACATAGGTGGAGAGAAAGGGAAGGATATACCGGGGTGGGGAGAGAGCTAGAGTCCAGTGGTTAATAGATGAGTATTGACATTGCATTTAAATTTCTGGAGGTTGTAGCTGTCAGGAAAGCAAGAATATGGGAGCGAGTTCCACAGGCGGGAAGTGCGAGAGAAGAAGCTGCAGGAGTAGAATTGTCGTCTGCATTTGGTTAACCTGACTGTCAATGGGTGGGGCCCAGTTGCCAGTCTGGTTGCACGAGTAAACACCTGTTGTGAAGGCACCAGTGACTTAAGTTCGTCCGAGCAGAAGCCATGAAAGTATTTATAGAACAGACAGAGGGAGGCCACATTTCGACGGTGGGGAAGTGGCTGCAGTCTAGCCGCCAGATCAGTACCTATCACATTACAGACTCTCCTTTGGAGCCTGTCGAGAACACTGAGGAGAACGGCAGGGGCGCCTGACCATAAATGGTAGTAGTACTCCATGCACGGACGGATGGTTGACTTGTATATATGCAGGCTGGATTCAGGTGGAAAAAACATCCTGGATCGGCAAAGTGTCCCTCCCTTCTTAGCAGTAGATTTAGCTATGGAATCAATATAGTGGTTCCATTTGAGGTCTGAGGAGAGGGTAAGGCCGAGGAGGCGTAGTGTGTTGCTCTCAGGGAGAATCGCTAGTGGTTGCTACAATGTTTTTCCAAAAACATTGTAGCAACCATTACAGTATAACGCTCTACATTTGTATCGAGCAATCTTTATAAAAGTAAATGCATGAACAAAAAGGTAAATAAACCTACGAGTTCAACAACTTAGTTAAATATATATATATATATATATATATATATATATATATATATATATACAGTACTGTGCAAAAATATTAGGACAAGAACTATTTTATCCTTTATGAGGCATGAAATTTTTTTTTTACTAGACTTGAAAGTTATTGATTTACTTATCATTACATATGCACATCTCTCTCTCTCTCTCTCTCTCTCTCTCTCTCTCTCTCTCCATATATATATATATATACAGTGCTGTGCAAAAGTATTAGAACTATTTCATCCTTTATGAGGCATCAAAATAAAGTTTAAAATCACGCCTGTCCTAACACTTTTGCACACTACCGTTAGTGTGCAAAAGTTTTAGGACAGGGGTGATTTTCCTAAAAACCTCACTGAAATTCAAATACGGGGTGAAAAGCCAAGTAAATTGCTAATAAATATTGATTATTTAAAACTAAGTGTAAAAGAAATGTATTAAAAAGAAGTTATATTTAATTTATCCTATTTTCTATGAAACAAGTTATTTTGAAACTACTCATTATTCTATTAGCCTTGGATATGACTGACTTTTTTCTTATTCCCCACTCCCGAATTGATAAATCTAATGTCACTTCACAAGACATACTTTGAGAACAAATACAAGCTACTTGGCAGGAGATACCATTAGATACATCAAAGAAGCTTGTGATGTCAATGATTGACAGAATGAAGGTTGTGATCAAAGCAAAAATATTATTACGATATATTAAATTTATTTTGTAACAATTATTTTTTTCTTGTTAAAGCATTTGTTGAGTGAATCAAATAAAATTAGTTTAATTAAATTGTGTATTTTCTGTCAACATGGCTCCTAAAAATAAAATAGTTCTTGTCCTAATACTTTTGCATAGTACTACACACACAGACACAGACACAGACACACACACACACACACACACACACACACACACACACACACATATATATATATATATATATATATATATATATATAAGAAAAAAAGAAATAAAAAATCTGCAAAATAAAAATAAAAATAAACAAATAAAATAAAAAGAACCAATCGCGAACAAGATCAATCCCATAAAGTATCAAACCACACCGAGCTTTTTATCCGTCAGTTAAGTGCCATACGTGATACACGCTTGGCCGAGACATGATCGGCCAAGCGTGTATCACGTATATTGTAGGATAATCTTCTGATATCTTCGTATATTGTATAATCTTCGTATATTGTAGGATAATCTTCAAGCGTGTATCACGTGTATTGTAAGATAATCTTCTGACTGGGCAGAAGATTATCCTACAATTCTGCGGTAGACTGGTTGCCAGCCAAGGCTATAGAACCCAAACTGTCCTGATATTTAACCCATTACTGGAGGGAAGAGACAGAT